>JAKCPI010013663.1:0-14731 GCA_023213315.1 Euborellia annulipes
TTTTATACATGAATAATGTAACTATTTTTTCCGTTTTTTTCCATTTATTTTTGGACTATTAATTAAACCGAAAAAACCATAGTTGAATAATTTTGTTTTTACGATTGACACATCTCTTTTATTATTAAAATTGTAATTAAAATTGATGAAAAAAAAAAAAATTTATTTTCTGACAATTGTAGATTTGATCAAAGAGCAGAAAAGATTTTATTTGAAGTTTCAAACAGATCAAGTAGATTTTGTCTCCTTGAATTATTTGAAAACAAAAGACAAAAGAAACAAAAGAATTTATTGAGTAAAAAGAACTGGAAATGAAGTAAAATATTTGTAGGGTTGAAACGGCTTTTAAAATTTCTTTATTATAATACCCTCCCAGTTCTGGTAAAAGTGAAAGAGAAAACAAAAAGTTTTGCCTTGAAAAAATAAAACGGTAAAATTTATTAAAATTATTTAAAAGATGTTAAATAAGAATAAATTTGAGAGAGAGGTTTTGTACTCCACGAGATTTCTAATATTGCATATCGCCCTAGGTGGCCTCATTTAATAAACAATAATTTCACCTCTATATATTTTATACATAGGAAGACGGAAAGTAAAAATATATTGAATCACTTGGAACAGTAAACGTTGCATTTCATAATTTCATAATTTACAAATATATTAATATAATAGGTCGTTTAATTATAAATTATATTATTGCTTTAGCATATAATATAATTTCTGGCTTAGTAAAAAGGCAAATGTGAACAAAGCCTACTTTAGAAGAAGAAAATCGTAGGTCTTGAGTAATTAATATTTAAAAAAAAAAAGCTTATATTCATAATCAAATGTCATTTTCTAACTAAAACTTTAATATTAGATTGAATTTAAATGTCTCAATTATTATTATAAAGTTTAAGAGAGAGAGAGAACTTTCATGCATTTGACATTATTAATTCTAACAAATAAATTAATTGCTATCAGCATTAAATTATTATACTATTATTATATTATTATTATTATACATGATACTTGATCAATATTACAGTATAAAAATACGACTTCTAATTTTTTTTTATTTTGAAACTTGGTAATTAATTTTAGAATAAAATTTTCAAAAAAAAAAAGGTTTTTTTTTAAGCAAAAAATTCTGAGTGTAAGTGAAGGCATATTTTTCTGCTGAAAAAATCTCACCAGTTTATTCTCACTAGATAATTGTAAACTACATTTTAAGATATTGATATGGAAAAAAATATAATTTTTAATCAAATTATCAAACCTAAATGAGAAATCAGAAAAGGTAACACTAATTAATGGATTTATTTGGCAAAGTTTTTTATTATAATTTCATTTAAGGTCTTTTTTGGCATTGATAGCCATTTAGACCCTGTCTCTATTAATTTCGATTGAATTGGTAGCCAATCCAATTAAAATAAATTTTTCTCGTATGAGAGGGCGATCCTGGACCTTTGGTACCAGAAGCTAATTCACTAGCCCTAAGCCACAGGTCAAGGGTTATTTAGCAAAGTGCTATCGGCTTTCATACAACTGATTGTTATGAGACAGTCAAGTTTTTTTTTTTTATTACCAAATTAAAAGGCAATAAATTGTATTTAAATAAATTTGAAAAGTTAATAAGAGTTCTCTTAGCGTGAAGTTAATAGACCGCTTTGTTGCATGTAATTTAATATTCTATTAGTGACTGACATGTATATTTAAACGAAGAAGTTAAAGCTATCAACAGTGATAATAATAATAATTAAATTTCGATTAGAATGTCAGTATAAATTTAGATGATAAATATTTACTAATTACTTAGTAGCAAGAGCTATTTAATAACTAAAGTATAATAAAGTTAACAAATGATACATTATCCTTATATAGCGGAAATAGATGCCCGATCGGAATGGAAATACGAATAAGGAATACGAATAGGAAGTGCCTACATAGCCTAGAAAGCAATGCCAATGTGCTTCCATGTAATAGATGATGAGGGGGAAAGGAAAGGGTGAGTTTATTTATCTCTCTATCTTTCCTTTAACCCTATTTTATCTCTCTAGTTATTTCACAAAGCCCGGAACAAAACAATTGAAATTCGTAGGAACAAAGGATTCGCTTTAATTTCTGAGTTTTTACTTCTCCCACCTATATATTGTATTGATATAACATTACAAAAATTAGAAAATATATTCATACATACTTGAAATTTAAATAAATTATTCAATAAAGAGTTTTTAACTAACGTAAGCTAAAGTGTTTATATCATGTGCAAGAGGGCGGGGTGGTGTAGAGGACTCAAAAGTCGGGGTTGGAAGGGTCGATGAAAGATCTGAAGATGGAAATAAAACCTATTTATAAATTATAAATAACGGATATCGTAAATGTCTTATATGGCAGGGAAAAGAAGTGTGAATGTGTGGAGGGAGGGAAGAGAAAAAAAGGGAGAAAAAAAAAAAAACCCAAGAGAGTGATCTTCAAACCATTTACTTTCTAAGGAAACAAACCAATGACACGAAAGAAGTGAAACTTATAAGTAAAATCCACATTTACGATAGGAAACTGGTCAGATAAGTTCAAATAATTGATATTGAGCGGATAATCTTTGAATTTTTGATTTATCAACTGCTTTGTTTGAGATATACAGAGTTTAGTACTTAAATCTAAATTCCTCTATAGGAATCTAGAATTGGAAATAAATCATTTTTCAAAAGAATTTAGTTCCTGAATTCATTAAAATATTTTTGACGTAAACTATAGAAAAAACGTCTCCTAAAAAAAGGCTGAGTGGAAAAGGATCGGATCTAATAGATTTTAAAATTCAAAGTTCCTATCTAAGATCTGGATTCAATTTTTGAAAATCTTGATCGATGGGAATCGTGTTTTTTCCACTTGATGGATCTGATTGGACGACAATTTTTTTTAATGGAATTGAACCACCCCTGTTTGCAATAGTTTTTATTTGTAGCCCTTGGCTAAAGATCATTCTTTTAAAAAAAATCAAAGGAGGGGACTGGATTAGAACAACAGCAAGCAAGATCGTTCCAATGGGTTTGCCAATGGAGAATCAGTGTGTGAAAAATTCCCTGGTAGTCATTGGTACATGTTAATTAAAATATATAGGCCTATGTATACTCTAACCCCTAAATGGGCTAAGCAGCAGAAGGGGAAAAAATCACATTTATATTTTTAAAAGAATAAAATTAAACAAATAACCCACGCCCATAGTCATGATATTTTTGAAGGAAAAGTAAGGGGATGAATTTAATAAAGAAACAATATTGATTCTTAATCTAAATTAAATAAATAAAGAAAACAAATAAGTATTAGCATGAGGATTGAAGAAAATAATAATGCTTTACTTGCATTTCCCATTATTTCACGTCGACATTAAAATGATTTGTTCGAGGGAGGAAACAAGTAGAGAACGAAGACAACTAGAATTTATTAAACAAACCTAAGCTTGTCAAAAATTTATCTACTCACTAGTTAAGACAAACAATACGTGGAAATAAATTATAAATTTATTTATTCACTCAAAAGCTTGCAACTTGCGATCGTAGTTGGGGTTGCCTATCAACGAGGGGTAATCAATATTTTTCTTTATATGAAAATTTTATCCATGCCCTCGGGGTTTGGTGTAGAGCAGTGGTTTCCAAACTTTATGTTACCACGCCTCCCTTAAAAATATTTATTCTTATGACGCCCCCCCCCTCCCATTTTATAAAGTAATACAAAAACAAAAATTTTTAATGCTAAAAAATATAAATTTATATAAAAATATTTTTATTTATTTATTCTTATTTATATTAAAACTAGCAATCATTTGGAAAATTGGTCCTGGTGGCCAATATTCGCGCCTCCCCTTAGACTAGTCCGCGCCTCACAGTTTGGAAAACGCTGGTATAAGGGTGGTGGAATTTGTATCATGAATGAAAGAAGAAAACGCAACCAGAATTTTTTTCTTTAAAAATATATTTTAACAGCTGACGTTTCGACCTTGGTAAAAGCCATCCTCGGATGACCACTAACAGCTCCGATGATGGCTTTGACCAAAGCCGAAACGTCAGCTGTTAAAATATATTTTTAAAGAAAAAATTCTGGTTTCGTTTATTCTAACTTCCATTCCTTAAGAAAAATATTTTTCTCAAATCTTATTTTCACGCCCTAGGCGGGTGCCTAACTTAAATATAAAATTTCAACCTCTCAGCTCAATTCCTTCATGCTTTAAATTGAACCCAAACAGACACACAGACAGAACATGTCTCGAAAACCATTTTTTTGGATTCAGGGGACCTCAAAATGAATATATCCATCAAAGTCTAGACATCGAATTTTTGACATGAATCCAATACTTCTCTCTTTATATATATGTATATTCTACATTGCCCCAGGTGTGGCGAGTAGGTGCGCCCTACCCCTTACCAAACGTCGCGGGTTCGGACCCAGGCAGTCCGATGATTTTATTTGCCATTTGGATACCAGATGGCTAAATAGAAATCCTCAACCCACAATAGATATATTCTCTACAACGGTTATCGTCAAAGTCTTATATGGCCAAGTTGCCGAAAAGACTGTATGAATGTGTGTGTGAATGTGAGGTGAATGAGAAAAAGTGTGAATGTTAAAAAAAAAAAAACTTATACATATAGGTAAGAGAAAGTAAAAATTCAAATCCTAATTGAGATTAGTTCTAACTACAAAAAGATGCGGTAACTCACCCCAGTAAAATTCTAAGTGGACTAATCATATCTTACTTTTCTACCTAATGAAAAAAATCCTTACAAAATTCTGCAAGGGATTCGATAGGTTCCTAAGTTACCCAATGTTATTATTATCTGTTTAAGAGAGTTTCGAAATTCTCAAAAATTAATTCCGCCCCAGTAATAAGAAATTTTAGAATGACATTAAAATGTTTCTACCCCACTATGCTATTTGCTAAATATTGAATATAAATTTTAACTCAAACGGAATGCACTTATTTTTAGTAAAAGTATTAAAAAACATTAATATCTTTGTGCATTTTAGGGGATGGGACATTAACCCCCATGTTTAATGCCTTCATACCTCCCCCCCCCCTTTAAGAAAATGCGAGCCTTCACCGCGAAATTACTCTCAAAATAATTTGAATAGATTTATAAATAATTATTTTAATTTTTATTTTATTTTCATATTCAAAAGAATCGTTTTTCTCAGTCAAATTATTTGTTTCTATCATTTTTTTTTTCAACGATAAAATGCATAATAATTACCTTAAATAAGACACTCAAGAGGGTGTGCTGGTTGACGGTGAGGTCAGGGTGAATTACACTATATTAATTATTCACTTTGATTCACTTTAAACACAAAAAAAGAGCAGCGCCTGCATCTCGGCCACCCGCTCGACTGAACGAGAGATAGACTTGTCTCTCTCTGTTTGTATAGGAATAAAACAGATGAAAATAACAATTCCCTTTTTATTAAAAGTAAAAAATACCTTTTGCTCTAATCTAACTATATTTAAAACTGGAAAAGAATGTCAACAAGTGATTTAGAATATTCCAAGGCCCTTCTTAAATAATCAACCCTTCATCCCCCCTAATCAAAATAATAACGCTATTTTTTGAATGTTTTCTATTTATTTGGCTTCGATTTAGCTAAAATAAATTTAAAAAACATTTTTTTTTTCAATTTTTCAACCCCTTATCCAATCCTAATAAATAAAATAATTAACAATGCTATCGCCTTCGGCAGCTTCGCGTCTAGTCAGAAAAAAATTAAAACCCTGAAAAACTTCCCTGGATCCGTCTTTGGGTTTTATACATAGTATAATTTTCTAGAATGTCTTACTTTAGGCCAGTGGTTTATGTTACAACGCCTCCCTTAAAAATATTTAATCGTATGACGCCCCCCTACCCCACACATTTAATAAAATAATACAAAAACAAAAATTTTTAATACTAAAAAATATAAATTTATATAAAAATATATTTTTTTATTTATTCATATTTATTATTTTAATTAAAAACTCCGTCCCAGAATCTTCTAAATTATTTTATTATTTTATATTTATAAAACTAGCAATCATTTGGAAAATTGATCTTGGTGGCCAATATTCGCGCCTCCCCTTAGACTAGTCCGCGCCTCCCTAGGGAGGCGCGCCTCACAGTTTGGAAAACGCTGGTGTAGAGGTTAGCGTGCTAACCTCGTATACCAAAAAAAAAAAAATTTATCCCTTTTTTTTATATCTTTTTTATTATTTGGTAATAAAACAGTTGACTATCGTTAATTCGAATTCCAAGGAACCACAAGAAAAATTCGAATTATCGAGTTTTTGAAAAAATTTTAATTATTTTGAGTTTTTATTATAATCAATTTTGGCGCTTTCGCTTTGAGAAGGTCACTTCGAACAGGTAAGTTTTGTGCTCTACACTGTCGGAGCCAATCGATTAACCTCAAGAATCCTCAAGAATTGGGAATTCACCGTCTCAGACCTGTTTGCGATTTCCGTGCAAATGACTTTAAAATATATAAGATTTATACTGGGCCCTGAAGATGGCCTCTATCGAGTCTGAAACGTCGGCCTAATAAAATATTTAAAGGAAAAACTTTAGCTGCCAGTCTCTGATTATGCAATCTTTCCTTGAAACAACTCAAAAGCCACAACTACAATAAAAATATTTATAAAATTAATTTTTTTTATTGATTTCCTCTGTTAACAGCGTGGGAAACTTCATTAAAAATAAATAAATTCCTTTCCCTCTTTCTACCTAAAAAAACTTAGCCAAATCATATTTAATTTTCATATGGCCATTCAGCCAGTAATTTTTACTTTTCATCATTTTTTTTTTTTTTTTTTTTGCTTTACTCAGTCCGAATGAAATTGAAATTTCCTTTGACCCATCCTAATTTGAATTGCGTTTCTCAATTTTCTCTGTCCGCATCCCTTTATTTTGTTTTCCCCTTTGTTTTGTGTAATGTTGTGGAAAAAAAAAATAAAATATTTTTATACACGACCCCTGATATTTGCTTAAGTATATGACCAAACAGAACCAACATACCAATTCCGATCATAAAACTCTTGGAGGGGATTAGTCAGCCATTAAAAAAAAAAAAGAATCCATAGAGAGTGTTTTATTGGTCGGGATTGGCTTCTTCTTCTCCTGCTCCTATAGAAAGAAAGTCAACATTTCCGAGCCAACGAAATAAAGAAAGCAATTTCCAAACATACAACTTTGCAAGATTTATTTGAATTTCCTAAGAAATGATTATTTTTAAATAACTGCACCATATTTCAATGTTGACTACTTTAACAAAAATTGTTCTGTAGAAATTTTTATAGCTTTCTGATTTTGTATGTACATTTTATGGCTTTCGAAAAATTTTACCCTTAAATTTAAGTGTATTATTATATTACTTTTTAAACTTAATAAAGAAGTTATATATAATATAATATTTATGAATATTGTTTCAAGAAATATATCCAAAATGGTCAGGATGCATCGTACAAATTGGATATCTAAAAATCTGCTGTAGGCTTCATAGAACAGACGTTTATAAAAAAAAAAATTATAACTTTTGAGCCCACGGGGCTTGGAGTAGTTGGTAGCGTGCCTACCTTCTATACCGAACGTCGCGGGTTCGGACCCCAGGCAGTCCGATAATTTTATTTAAGGCATTTGGATACCAAATGACTTAAATAAAAATGCCTGGACCCCACAATAGATATATTTATTTCAACGGTTATCGTAAAAGTCTTAAATGGCCTAAGTTGCCGAAAAGACCGTGTGAATGTGTGTGTGAATCTGAGTGTGAATGAGAAAAAGTGTGAATGTTTTTTATTAAAAAAAAAAAAAAAAAACTTTTGATGAAAAAGGGTGAAATATACTAAAAGAAAGTCTTAGCTCGGATAACCCGAGGTCGCTATCTACAAACTCATCAGACAAGTAGGTCTATGATTCACTATTTGTTAAAACATTTTTACATTTATTCACCCAAAAAATCGCAAATAGCGTAATTAACAAGGCGTAATCAATTTTTTGAAAAATCTTGATTTTGTATTATTATTTTATTTTTCGGCTGTGATTTTATATTAGAATATTTTTTATAGTTATTAATGATTAAAATTTAGATTAAATCAAAAGCTAAAATAAATAAATAATTACGTTAATAGTAAATGAACACTTAATTCATTTGTAAAAATAAATAATTTGTACTTGTAACTATGTATTTTTAAATTAGAATTAAAGGATAAACTTAGTTAATGACACAAGGGTTTATTAATTTTTTGGGCTTAACTCGTTGTTTTTGCTCTTTCCCAAAATATATGTTTGTAACCAACCACTCAAGAAGATAGCAGACTAAATTAATCTTGTGACTTTTCTTGTGTTAAGACTAACAACTTAGTTCTATCCATAATCGCCTACAACTTAGTCAGAAGTAAGATAAACTTAGACGACTTACAACTTATAACAAATACCTGCAGCTTGGAGTCAATTAATTTCATAATTATATCATATTTTTTATTAGATAAAAAACATTGAGCAAATGATTAATTTACAAGTTATTTTAATAACAATATTATTATTGTTCGACAATATTGTTGTTGGTAATAACAAAATTTGATTTTCGGAAATCTAAAATTTTGTTATTTGTGTCATCTTCTTTTTCTTTTCTCCTCGCCTTGTACCGCGATGCGGGGTAGCCGGAACTCACTCTTTCCCTCCAACCCTATCATACGTTTTTACGACCGGAAGGAATAGGACAGGCCGGCCCGTCGCACGGTCTGACGCTTGTTTAAAAGAGAAAGGAAAAGACAGACATTTAAAGAACTGAAGGACTGCCTGTCCAAGCTCGGGCAACTCGTGGTCGCCATCCATGTACGGTGTGAGTGGGCGCACAGAACACAACTTTCTCTAGCTTTCGGTAATTGATAAATTTTTAATTAAATGAGAAGAATTTTTCCTATAAATTAGAAAATATCTCAAAACGTGATGTTAAGTTATTTATTTTAAACTCGGAAATACAAAAAAATGTTAAACAGTTCAACAAGAGACAAGTTTTTTTCTACTTTATTATTATTAAAGTTGCATATTTATTTAAATTTATGTAACGAACAACAAAAAATCATCTTAACAAGAAAGTAACTCATTCATGAGAGATTATCTTCAACTAATGTTGGTGTTATTATAAGATGACAGTGATTATGTGACTACAGCTCAGCTATAGGGAGATTAGTCTTAGCAATGAAATGTCTAATAGCATCAGTCTTTCTCTCTCTCTCGAAATGCTCTGAACATGCATTGAATGGGAATTAGAGATCAAATTCACTGCATACCAGAACAAGTTAAAGGAGATGGAAATTAATCAGCCGATTATGTATAAAAAGAAATGAACACGAATTTTTTGTTTTAATAAAAAAAAAAAATTCATATTGGTTAGTACTTTGGTCAGAGATTGCACACAAATGGATAATTGTCCAGTGAACTGTAAATTCCATTCGTCTATTTAAAAATTTCAATCATTCATAGAAAATTTATTACCTTTTCCACAAACGACTTTAATAAGTTGAAAAAAAATTTGATATGATTTGCTCTTTAAAATAAGATAAATAATCAAGTAAATGTGTTGTAGAGGACCAATAGACTCTTCGTTTTCCATACTGCCCATGAGGGAGAGTGATTTATTCCTAAGGGATTATTCTGTAACAAGAGTAACAAGCAAAGTCCGGTCTAATAGCGTCACGTGAGCTCATCATCATAAAACCGAGTACTTTAACCGCTTGACTCTCTAGGAAAGAGGAGGTGGGAGAGAAATATGATAATGGCTCTTTAGAAGATGTCTTAAGCAGAAATTGCAAGCATTTGTTCATTCTTTGGCTAGAGGGGGTGAGAGGGAATAAATAATTAACTCTCAACAGAGAAGATAATAACTATTAAAAAGAAGAAAGAAAATCAATTAAAGTTTTCAAAAAATCTTGAACTCTAATAATAAATTGAAAAAACCTTTCTAACTGAAAAATTATTAATGTCAAAAAAAAAAAGTTTTATACGAAAAATGTTACGTTCTAAATTTTTATGATTATCAGAGTGTATGAGATATAAGTAAAAAAAAGTGATTTTTCCATGAACTAAAAGTTGAAGTATTTTAAGTAAAGTACCTTAAAGGTTTTTCAAAAATTTTGAAATTTGAAATAAAACGTCATCAGAATCTCTCGGTTTTTTAATAATCTGTTTAAGTACAGAGTCATAGAGGAACGTTTCGACAATTAATGTCTCTTTATCAGGCAACTAAGGTATCATATAATGAACAGACTGAGAGATTCTGTGCAAATATTTTAAGCTGAGAGAATAATAGATAAAACTACTGCAAAAAACCTTAAAAGTTCTATCAAATAAGTTTTGTTATTTATACCATTCATTTTAAAATCCTTTAATTTAATCTTAAAAAAATTACTATGAAAAAAGATATAGGCTTATTTTGTAAAAATCTCTAAAACTAATTAGGCCTACTTAAACCATGAAAAAATTCTAGTTGAAAGTAGTTTGAAATCTAGTATTAAATTAAGCAATTTTGAGAAGAAAATAAATAAAAAAATTTTTCATAGCAATTTCATAACATTAACAATTAATAAAACTTCCAAATAAAATTAGTGAAAATCCTCTTACAAAGCAAACCCACGGTTCATTTCATTCCAACAAAAATAACGAGACAAAAGGAAAGATGGACAGATAGATTATTTTTTATTTAATAATAGCCTATTAATAATTCTTTAGATACTCTATTTTCAAGTTCGAAAACTTTTTTAACGTTGGTATTACCAATCTTATATTGAAGAAAGTTTTATATATCCAATATAGCTATATATTTGTAAGAAGTTTTGATTTCTAGTTTCGCGCAAGTCTTAAGCCTGGATGTGTCTTTAAGCCAGCTAAGTTGCAAATGGGAGCTGTTCAGGCACAGATAACGGCCTAAAGAATTTAGAGAGAGGTCTTGTCGATAACCAACTCTGCAGAAGGTAGGCAAGTTCAACCCATAAACCCTAAAGCCACCAACATCCCCCTTCCACCCCCGCCACTTCTGATAAAAACCAGGATATAAATAATATCAATAAAATTGAACGTTCGTCAAAGGAATTTCATCTTTTGTAATCTTGAACTATTTATTGATTGAAATGTGATTATCTCTGTTTTGGGTCAAAAAATAATAGGGCTATAATTTTTTTAATTTAATTATTTATAAATTATATAGAGATTGTTGAGTTTGATGGCTGTAGATATTCTATTAGGAGAGGACGGGAGCTTTCCCTGGATACAGCAGCCAAGTAAAATAAAAAACGTTATATCCTGTCGCCGACGTTTCGAGCGCCAGTCGCACTCATCTTCAGGACGGGAGCTTTCCCGAGAAGAGCAGCCAAGTAAAATAAAAAACGTTATATCCTGTCGCAGACGTTTCGAGCGCTAGTCGCCATGAAGATGAGTGCGACTAGCGCTCGAAACGTCTGCGACAGGATATAACGTTTTTTATTTTACTTGGTTGCTGTGTCCCGGGAGGGCTCCCGTCCTCTCTAATTTAATTATTTGTTTCTATTTCCAACCTCCTAACTAACACCGAAAAATAAACAAATTTTGTGATGTATTGCATTTTTTAGATCAAGACAAATTATAGACGAAACAATATTTAAAAAATCATAATAATAATATTCAAGCCTCGGCAACCCTGTTAGAAATGAATAATAAATCAAATTCCTTATGAAATAAAAAATTTGAAGAATTATAATAATTTTATTCTTTTGATCTTTAACTTATTGAAGCCTAAAATTCTTGAACATTCCAATCTGTTTTATGCCCTTCTGCAAATGCTTTTTGGTTCGATAGCTATGAAATCATTTGATCGTATATTCATCTGACAATGGGGTAGGGGAGATCGAAGCGGATCATCTCCAATGGATCTACGTTGATTGGACTTGCGAATATGAAAAATGCTCTTTTATCGATGTCATCCATTAATTTAAAAGATCCATGTTCGTTTTTTTTTTAAATTTTTTGTGACTAAATCAGTTTCTCCCTTTAATTAAAGGATGAGTTATTAAGTTAAGGTACTAATGAAGAAAAAAAAAAGATCTTCCATTCTATTAAAATACATAATTATTAATTATTTAATGATAAGAAACTATAAAGAATAAATCTTTTTTGGATTGGAAAAGAATAAGTACAGGTGCAGCCAGTGGCGTAGCCAGGATTTCTGCTTGGGGGGGGGGGGCCCAAAAGTTTTTGAACCCCCCTTTTTTTTCAAGAAACTTAAAGTGGAGAAATTTTTTTTAGATAATATAATAATTATAAATAAAAATAACTTTTTTTTCTTGAAATAAAAAATAATTTTAATACAAAATTCGTAAATATTAGAGATTTTTTCAATTATTTATAAGTTTTTTTAGATTTTAGAATTTAGGAGAGTTAATAAAATAATTATTTAAAAAAAAAAAACATTAGGGAAAACAATAGGTAATTTTTTGTTTTGGAGGAGGCTTTGGGGGGCCCGGCCCCCCTGGGCCCCCCTGAATACGCCACTGGGTGCAGCAAATGAAGAGAGCCTTTGGATGCCAAATGCCGAAAAAGGAGACGTTTCGGACAAAATTCGAATTATAAATCTTTTTTGTTAACCGCGGCAGAGAGAAGTAATGTCAAGTCAGGGCCGTAGCCTAAAGGTTTTTCCCGGGTTTCGGATGATCCGAAAGGTAATCTCCCCCTCTACTTTATAAAATGAATAAATTTTATAGGAAATAAAATATTTTCAAGTAAGTTGCATAATGGGCAGGAGAAAATGTGATTATCGATATAAAAAAATCCTAAACTACATTTATTTTTACTTTACATACTGATTTATTGTTATCTATGAAAAAAAAATGTATATTTTCGGGGAATATGAAATTAGCCCAATAACTTATTGACCCAATGACTCCTCTTTTCATCAGTGATTAATTGCTTACTTAAGTCTATTTAAATAAAACAAAATCGATCAAATTAAACTAAACGTAGTCCATTTTAGAAATGAATATTTTTTCCATATTTGTAATTTTTCTAAAAACAAGCTTTTTTGTTCCATTCCATAATCACATAATAAAAACGTTATTTTTTTAGGCATCATTCAAACGAATTTTTCTCCTATCCATCAAAAATGTAAGCATGTTATTTTTTTTGACATGATCCAGAGAAAGGAAGGGTCAAATGCCGAGCTACCCTTCCACTAGCTTTTATAATCCTCTGTTCTAAGAGAATAAAAGCGAAAAGCAAAATAAACGAAAATACCTAAATAGGGAATAAATCTAGATTTTATGTGATTTCATTTTTGCTTTGACGTCATCCTAATTTTATATTGTCCATTCATTCACACAAACCGCCACGTGCTATCCACTCGGGCACGTTTACTTTAGCCTCACCGAAAATAAAGTAAAATTAAACATTTCTTTTATGGATAACGTTCGCTTGCTGAAGCCATGATCGCTGCTTCCGACCTTGGTTATTACTAACGCCTTTTGCCTTTTTCGCTTCTCCCCTTTCAACCCCCATAACCATCCGATTTTTGATACCAATTACACGTTCTTGAAGATAAAGCCAGCCTCTAATGGACTTACAATTGGATAGGTTCTTTTTGCCAACATCGCAAGAGAATTAAATAGAGTTAAAAATACATAAAAAAGGGCCTGATAAAAAGTAGTAAGGGTCGCCCTTTGAGAGTTCTAAAGCTGCTCAATTATCTTCCATTTAATTTATTAATGAAATTAAGTCTATATAAAAATTACTTAAAAAAGTAAGAAAATAGCCTAATATTTAAAAAAATGAAGGATAATTAATAGTTTTTGGCTCTAGATTAATCATTTATTCAAATAGTACAATTACTCAAGCCTAAGTTTTCCCCTTATTTATTTTTATATTTTTTTTTTTTATTTTGACATAGTTATAAATGACCTAGAAGAAAATTACTTGTGACTAATCGAGTTTAACAAATTCATTTATTTATTTTGATTAGAATCCTAGTATTTTTTTTTATAATAAATACAAAATTAAAACTAGTTCTTTATAAAGTAAGAGTATATTCCATAGACATAACTGAAAATTTCTTTTCTAGTATAATTCTCAGCCAAATAGTGGGGCGTCAAAGAGTCATTTGAATATAAGTGCAATTGGGGAGGGGGAAATGAACGAGATTGTCAAAGTCTGTATGACAGTTGAGAAAGCGAGGAAAATAGAAATTTACAGACACAGAGTAAGCTGGGTAGGAAATCTTGGTTGAGGTTATCAAAGATAAAGATGAGTCACACTTTTACTAAGATTAATATCTGCGGATTTGTCAATCACCCTCTCTGTTTCTCTCTCTCTCTATATATATGTACTGTAAAATACAACCCTTCTCTCTCCCGATTGATGGGCTAATCAGGAATCTTGGCTATCCCTTGAAGAATATTTAATTAAAATACTTAGTTTTAATGCCCAGTAAACTTTTAAATTCTGTACATTTACCTAGACGAAAGCAATGGCCTTCACATATTTTGAAATTATTTAACTCGGTTAATAGCTTTCTTTAAAGTTATTTAAAGGCTAATAAAGTGAAACCAGATTAGTCAGGGGAAATATTATAATTTTGAATGAAGGACTTTTAATTGGTTCAGCCTTGGAACGAAGTGAGGAAATCATCTGAAGTAGAAATAAATATTTCATCCACCCAGTATCGTCAGAAATTTATAGAATACTTATTTCTGGTCATTTAATAAATTTAA
>JAKCPI010013664.1:0-19143 GCA_023213315.1 Euborellia annulipes
TTACCCCTCTGGCCTCCGGCTAGAAAGAGAAATAAAAAAAAAAAGTACAAAAGTAAAGATGATTCCAAACAATGCATTTTGAAAAAATCGAAAAAAAAAAAAACAACTAAAACTACATCAGTAAAGTACCCGGCGGAAGGACCTGTTCTTTACATATCTGTTTCTTCCTTATTTTCAACAGGCGTCAGACCGTACGACGGGCCGGCTTGTTCTATTTCTTCCGGTCGTAACAAACTCATTCAGCCGACCCCGCACTGGGGGAATAAGGCTAGGAAAGAAGAAGACATTTTTTTGCAAAACACGAGAAACGAACCACTGTTCCATAAATAATGAAAAAAGATCTTTGCTTTAAGGCAGGGGTGGCCAAACTTTTGGACGGAAGGGCACAATTAAAAATTCCGTAAACATCACAGGCGCAACAATATGTAATGAAATCATATATGTTTATTATTAAAATTATTTTTAATTGAGAATAAAATAAATAAAGGGTCGGACTAAGCCGAGCGCACAACTTTGCCCACCCACTACTCAAGAAAAAAATATTTGTCCCCCCCCCTAGAGCCCCCCTGATGGTCCGATGTTATACATATTATATATCATTTTACTCGGGAGGAAGTCTAGTTTCTGAATATATAACAAAAATTATAGGTTATGTAAGAAAAAAATTTTGTCCCCCCGCTAAAGCCCCCCTTTAATGGTCCGATGTTTACCAAAAGCTTTTCAGTTCTTGGCCTCTACCCCTAGTTTATGGGTGCAAAATTTCAAAACAATTGAATGAATAGTTTTTGAGATTTCGTTGACGAAAAAAATTACCATAGACATCACACACACACACACACACACACAGACATCATTCCAAAAACTTCTTAAATGGATTCAGGGGACCTCAAAACGCATTTTGGCAGCTTCAGAAAAATTTCGATTTTTTTACGATTACATTAACTTTACCTGTCCAACCTACGGTTGATGGGCAAAGTCAAAAATAATTTTAATTAGTGTCGTGGGCGCATTATAAACTTGATTAGCTCTATGTGGATGTTCTGGTAATAGTTGGTTTGTTTGAATTTTCTAATTTCTATTTTTCCCTTTTAAAATTTTTCTCATTAAGAATTTTTTTTTGTTTAGCTATGAAAATTATAACAAAAATTTGTTCTTTGGTGGCGAAATTAGCTTAAAAGAGTAATATAATCTACTCGGAGTTATCTTAATGGCAGAATCTCTGTTTTGAAGTAATTGAGTAGCCAACAAAAAGGGGAGATGGACTCATTTTTGAATCCATCATCATGTTTCAATTTTAATAAACAGAGCCAAACGAGATGACGTATTCGCTCTTTTCTTCTCTTTTAGTGATATTTTCACAAGCACTATCTCTTTTATTGCTCTAAATATAAAATACTCTCTTTATATATATAGAGATAAAGAACTCGTGGAAATAAAAATATATTCCATTTGCTAGTTTATTTATTCAACGCAGAAGTTGAGATAAGATGAAAAATACAGTCGACTCTCGATAATTCGAAATCCAAGGGTCCACAAGAAAAATTCGAATTATCGAGTTTTTGAATTATCAAGAGGAAAAAAAAAACATTTTGAGTTTTTATTAGGTTATATGCAATTTCTAAGCTTTCGCTTTGAGGAGATCACCTCCAACAGATATGTTTTGTGCCAATTGATTAACGAAACCTCGAATGCTCAAGGGCCCACATCTTGTGGGTACGTGGATGGCGACCACAACCTACCCAAGCTGGGACTGGCAGCCCTTCTGTTCTTTACATGTCTGTCCCTTCCTTCTATATTTTCAACAGGCGTCAGTCCGTGCGACGGGCCGGCTTGTTCTATTTATTCCGGTAGCAAAAACCTATAAATGACTACCGCCGACCCCGTACCGCGAGAATAATCAGGCGAAGAAAGAAGAAGAAGAAGAAGAAGAAGAAGATTAACGAATCCTCAAGAATAAATAATTTATAAAATATTTATTTAATTTCGAGTATGATATTCAATTAGAATCCCTTCCCTGATTCTGGGGCTGATAATGAGAAGGGAGGGGTGTTAAATTCACCCTTCCTCCTCCCAGATTCCACCAATACAATTAATCCCTAAACTATCGACTATTCTATTTCTTCATGAATTCAAAGCCTCCGATTTTTTTTTTTATTTAATTAATTAATATTAAAGAAAAGTAAATAATTATTCTATGTATGGGCTCGACTCTAAATTTTTTTTACAATGATCGAGTAAGAATGGTTAATTTTAATTTATAAGGCGGCGTGGGGGGGGGGGGGGGAGAAATCAATTCTAGCATCCGGCATGTTAGATAGTTTCTTTATATGAAATGAAACGACTCGCTATAATTGTAATAAACCATGTTCTATATTTTTCTTTTTATACATGAATAATGTAACTATTTTTTCCGTTTTTTTCCATTTATTTTTGGACTATTAATTAAACCGAAAAAACCATAGTTGAATAATTTTGTTTTTACGATTGACACATCCCTTTTATTATTAAAATTGTAATTAAAATTGATGAAAAAAAAAATTTATTTTCTGACAATTTAGATTTGATCAAAGAGCAGAAAAGATTTTATTTGAAGTTTCAAACAGATCAGCAGATTTTGTCTCCTTGAATTATTTGAAAACAAAAGACAAAAGAAAACAAAAAGAATTTATTGAGTAAAAAGAACTGGAATGAAGTAAAATATTTTGTAGGGTTGAAACGGCTTTTAAAATTTCTTTTATTATAATACCCTCCCAGTTCTGATAAAAGTGAAAGAGAAAACAAAAAGTTTTGCCTTGAAAAATAAAACGGTAAAATTTATTAAAATTATTTAAAAGATGTTAAATAAGAATAAATTTGAGAGAGAGGTTTTGTACTCCACGAGATTTCTAATATTGCATATCGCCCTAGGTGGCCTATTTAATAAACAATAATTTCACTCTATATATTTTATACATAGGAAGACGGAAAGTAAAAATATATTGAATCACGAACAGTAAACGTTGCATTTCATAATTTCATAATTTACAAATATATTAATATAATAGGTCGTTTAATTATAAATTATATTATTGCTTTAGCATATAATATAATTTCTGGCTTAGTAAAGGCAAATGTGAACAAAGCCTACTTTAGAAGAAGAAAATCGTAGGTCTTGAGTAATTAATATTTAAAAAAAAAAAGCTTATATTCATAATCAAATGTCATTTTCTAACTAAAACTTTAATATTAGATTGAATTTAAATGTCTCAATTATTTATAAAGTTTAAGAGAGAGAGAGAACTTTCATGCATTTGACATTATTAATTCTAACAAATAAATTAATTGCTATCAGCATTAAATTATTATACTATTATTATATTATTATTATTATACATGATACTTGATCAATATTACAGTATAAAAAATACGACTTAATTTTTTTATTTGAAACTTGGTAATTAATTTTAGAATAAAATTTTCAATAAGTTTTTTTTTAAGCAAAAAATTTCTGAGTGTAAGTGAAGGCATATTTTTCTGCTGAAAAACTCAGTTTACTCACCAGTTTATTCTCACTAGATAATTGTAAACTACATTTTAAGATATTGATATGGAAAAAATATAATTTTTAATCAAATTATCAAACCTAAATGAGAAATCAGAAAAGGTAACACTAATTAATGGATTTATTTAGCAAAGTTTTTTATTATAATTTCATTTAAGGTCTTTTTTGGCATTGATAGCCATTTAGACCCTGTTTCTATTAATTTCGATTGAATTGGTAGCCAATCCAATTAAAATAAATTTTTCTCGTATGAGACGGAATGCGATCCTGGACCTTTGGTACCAGAAGCTAATTCACTAGCCCTAAGCCACAGGTCAAGGGTTATTTAGCAAAGTGCTATCGGCTTTCATACAACTGATTGTTATGAGACAGTCAAGTTTTTTTTTTATTACCAAATTAAAAGGCAATAAATTGTATTTAAATAAATTTGAAAAGTTAATAAGAGTTCTCTTAGCGTGAAGTTAATAGACCGCTTTGTTGCATGTAATTTAATATTCTATTAGTGACTGACATGTATATTTAAACGAAGAAGTTAAAGCTATCAACAGTGATAATAATAATAATTAAATTTCGATTAGAATGTCAGTATAAATTTAGATGATAAATATTTACTAATTACTTAGTAGCAAGAGCTATTTAATAACTAAAGTATAATAAAGTTAACAAATGATACATTATCCTTATATAGCGGAAATAGATGCCCGATCGGAATGGAAATACGAATAAGGAATACGAATAGGAAGTGCCTACATAGCCTAGAAAGCAATGCCAATGTGCTTCCATGTAATAGATGATGAGGGGGAAAGGAAAGGGTGAGTTTATTTATCTCTCTATCTTTCCTTTAACCCTATTTTATCTCTCTAGTTATTTCACAAAGCCCGGAACAAAACAATTGAAATTCGTAGGAACAAAGGATTCGCTTTAATTTCTGAGTTTTTACTTCTCCCACCTATATATTGTATTGATATAACATTACAAAAATTAGAAAATATATTCATACATACTTGAAATTTAAATAAATTATTCAATAAAGAGTTTTTAACAACTAAGCTAAAGTGTTTATATCACGTGAAACCCAAGAGAGTGATCTTCAAACCATTTACTTTCTAAGGAAACAAACCAATGACACGAAAGAAGTGAAACTTATAAGTAAAATCCACATTTACGATAGGAAACTGGTCAGATAAGTTCAAATAATTGATATTGAGCGGATAATCTTTGAATTTTTGATTTATCAACTGCTTTGTTTGAGATATACAGAGTTTAGTACTTAAATCTAAATTCTCTATAGGAATCTAGAATTGGAAATAAATCATTTTTCAAAAGAATTTAGTTCCTGAATTCATTAAAATATTTTTGACGTAAACTATAGAAAAAACGTCTCTAAAAAAAGGCTGAGTGGAAAAGGATCGGATCTAATAGATTTTAAAATTCAAAGTTCCTATCTAAGATCTGGATTCAATTTTTGAAAATCTTGATCGATGGGAATCGTGTTTTTTCCACTTGATGGATCTGATTGGACGACAATTTTTTTAATGGAATTGAACCACCCCTGTTTGCAATAGTTTTTATTTGTAGCCCTTGGCTAAAGATCATTCTTTAAAAAAAAAATCAAAGGAGGGGACTGGATTAGAACAACAGCAAGCAAGATCGTTCCAATGGGTTTGCCAATGGAGAATCAGTGTGTGAAAAATTCCCTGGTAGTCATTGGTACATGTTAATTAAAATATATAGGCCTATGTATACTCTAACCCCTAAATGGGCTAAGCAGCAGAAGGGGGAAAAAATCACATTTATATTTTTAAAAGAATAAAATTAAACAAATAACCCACGCCCATAGTCATGATATTTTTGAAGGAAAAGTAAGGGGATGAATTTAATAAAGAAACAATATTGATTCTTAATCTAAATTAAATAAATAAAGAAAACAAATAAGTATTAGCATGAGGATTGAAGAAAATAATAATGCTTTACTTGCATTTCCCATTATTTCACGTCGACATTAAAATGATTTGTTCGAGGGAGGAAACAAGTAGAGAACGAAGACAACTAGAATTTATTAAACAAACCTAAGCTTGTCAAAAATTTATCTACTCACTAGTTAAGACAAACAATACGTGGAAATAAATTATAAATTTATTTATTCACTCAAAAGCTTGCAACTTGCGATCGTAGTTGGGGTTGCCTATCAACGAGGGGTAATCAATATTTTTCTTTATATGAAAATTTTATCCATGCCCTCGGGGTTTGGTGTAGAGCAGTGGTTTCCAAACTTTATGTTACCACGCCTCCCTTAAAAATATTTATTCTTATGACGCCCCCCCCCTCCCATTTTATAAAGTAATACAAAAACAAAAATTTTTAATGCTAAAAAATATAAATTTATATAAAAATATTTTTATTTATTTATTCTTATTTATATTAAAACTAGCAATCATTTGGAAAATTGGTTCTGGTGGCCAATATTCGCGCCTCCCCTTAGACTAGTCCGCGCCTCACAGTTTGGAAAACGCTGGTATAAGGGTGGTGGAATTTGTATCATGAATGAAAGTTAGAAGAAAACGTAACGCAACCAGAATTTTTTCTTTAAAAATATATTTTAACAGCTTACGTTTCGACCTTGGTAAAAGCCATCCTCGGATGACCACTAACAGCTCCGATGATGGCTTTGACCAAAGCCGAAACGTCAGCTGTTAAAATATATTTTTACAGAAAAAATTCTGGTTTCGTTTATTCTAACTTCCATTCCTGAAGAAAAATATTTTTCTCAAATCTTATTTTCACGCCCTAGGCGGGTGCCTAACTTAAATATAAAATTTCAACCTCTTAGCTCAATTCCTTCATGCTTTAAATTGAACCCAAACAGACACACAGACAGAACATGTCTCGAAAACCATTTTTTTGGATTCAGGGGACCTCAAAATGAATATATCCATCAAAGTCTAGACATCGAATTTTTGACATGAATCCAATACTTTTCTCTATATATATGTATATTAACTTATACATATAGGTAAGAGAAAGTAAAAATTCAAATCCTATTTGAGATTAGTTCTAAATACAAAAAGATGCGGTAACTCACCCCAGTAAAATTCTAAGTGGACTAATCATATCTTACTTTTCTACCTAATGAAAAAAATCCTTACAAAATTCTGCAAGGGATTCGATAGGTTCCTAAGTTACCCAATGTTATTATTATCTGTTTAAGAGAGTTTCGAAATTCTCAAAAATTAATTCCGCCCCAGTAATAAGAAATTTTAGAATGACATTAAAATGTTTCTACCCCACTATGCTATTTGCTAAATATTGAATATAAATTTTAACTCAAACGGAATGCACTTATTTTTAGTAAAAGTAGGCTATTAAAAAACATTAATATCTTTGTGCATTTTAGGGGATGGGGCATTAACTCCCATGTTTAATGCCTTCATACCTCCCCCCCTTTAAGAAAATGCGAGCCTTCACCGCGAAATTACTCTCAAAATAATTTGAATAGATTTATAAATAATTATTTTAATTTTTATTTTATTTTCATATTCAAAAGAATCGTTTTTCTCAGTCAAATTATTTGTTTCTATCATTTTTTTTTTTCAACGATAAAATGCATAATAATTACCTTAAATAAGACACTCAAGAGGGTGCGCTGGTTTGACGGTGAGGTCAGGGTGAATTACACTATATTAATTATTCACTTTGATTCACTTTAAACACAAAAAAAAGAGCAGCGCCTGCATCTCGGCCACGCGCTCGACTGAACGAGAGATAGACTTGTCTCTCTCTGTTTGTATAGGAATAAAACAGATGAAAATAACAATTCCCTTTTTATTAAAAGTAAAAAATACCTTTTGCTCTAATCTAACTATATTTAAAACTGGAAAAGAATGTCAACAAGTGATTTAGAATATTCCAAGGCCCTTCTTAAATAATCAACCCTTCATCCCCCCTAATCAAAATAATAACGCTATTTTTTGAATGTTTTCTATTTATTTGGCTTCGATTTAGCTAAAATAAATTTAAAAAACATTTTTTTTCAATTTTTCAACCCCTTATCCAATCCTAATAAATAAAATAATTAACAATGCTATCGCCTTCGGCGAGCTTCGCGTCTAGTCAGAAAAAAAATTAAAACCCTGAAAAACTTCCCTGGATCCGTCTTTGGGTTTTATACATAGTATAATTTTCTAGAAGTTGATAATAGAAGTGGCTGTTCAGCAATTTGAATGATGAAGGAAGAGAGGATGTCAGCCAAAAAGGAGCCTCTATCGAATAAAAATCTCCAATCAGAAAACGTTTCGGGTTTAATTAGATAAAACCATCATCAGTTCTTTAGAGATTATTGGCAATCTCAAGATGCACACCATTGAGATGCAGATAGAGTTGTTATCAAGAGTCGCGGGAGCGACTCGTCGCCGAGCATGTGAAAAGCAAAAGAAAGCAAAGAAACTCTTAATACTACCATTTAGTTGATATTGCAATAGATGCCAATGGCCCATTGCATTTAGATGGACGAGTCGTCCCTAGACTATATTATCAAGAATGATTTTAAATCCTTAATAAAAGATAGGGACGTGAAAAAATTTTTTGAGAAACTTTTCTCTTTCTGGGCGAATATCTCAAAAAGTTTTTAAGATATCGGAGCCAAATTTTTTTATATTAAACTAGAATAAATAAGGATTATTTTGAGCACAAATTCAAAAAAAATTCCAGTGTCAAAAAGAATGGCAGAGGCTCAAAGTTGAGATTTTGCCGATTTCGGAAGGTCAAAAGTTAGTCTCTTATTTTTCCTTTTTTTTTTTTTTTTTTTTTTTCATTCTTTTCTTCAATTTTCAAATTTTTAGACAAAGCTACAGGTTTCCCTGCTGGACCGATTAGGATGAAATTTAAAATACAAATAGATACTATCAAAAACCCGATACCTTTGATATAAAATTTCATTTTGGATCAAAAGTGACTTTTTGAGAGGTATTCAAAATTTCAAATTTGTCCTATCTTTAACATGGCGAAAAGACAATTCTAACTATTTTGCTCCCTGATGACGTCATCTAGGAACATATATATTATTATTAGTAATTTTGATCCCTAATGGAACAAAAATTTTTTAGATAGATCCATTCAGATAGAAATAGATTAACGTGATAAGGAGTGCTACCAACATAAAATAAATAAAAAACCTAAAATTTTATAAAATTTAGGGAAATCCTATGTTTATCGTTTCGAATGGATACCAAATGATGTATTTACATTCTACCAACATAACAAAAATAAAAAACCTAAAATTTTATAAAATTTGGTGAAATCCTATGTTTATCGTTTCGAATGAATACCAAACGATATATTTACATTCTACCAACATAACAAAAATAAAAAACCTAAAATTTTATAAAATTTGGTGAAATCCTATGTTTATCGTTTCGAATGAATACCAAACGATGTATTTACATTCTACCAACATAACAAAAATAAAAAACCTAAAATTTTATAAAATTTAGGGAAATCCTATGTTTATCGTTTTGAATGGATACCAAACGATGTATTTACATTCTACCAACATAACAAAAATAAAAATCCTAAAATTTTATAAAATTTGGTGAAATCCTATGTTTATCGTTTCGAATAGATACCACACGATGTATTTAATTTTTTACTGTTTGGAATGCATATTAAAAGATCTATTCATGGGATAACTTAATATTTAATAAACAAAAATTAATAAATAATATTTTCATGTAATATTTCACAAAAAGAAGTGAAATCTCAGCCAAAAACATCGGAGATGCAAAAGGGAGCGCCTCGCATTATTTTTGCCTAGCGTCGAGGTGAAATCAAAAAAATGCGCCTCGCTTTTCTGATTTATATAAAAGCGAGGATATATGAAACAAATAAAATTCTGTAGGGGTTTTATTTAAGTGAAAATATTTCCTCGCTTTTATATAAATCAGAAAAGCGAGGCGCATTTTTTTGATTTCACCTCGACGCTAGGCAAAAATAATGCGAGGCGCCCTTTTTGCATCTCCGATGTTTTTGGCTGAGATATATAAACATATACAAAATTATATAAAAAATACAAAATTTGCATATTAGTTGTATGATGCTCATTAGTCAGCACGGCCAAGTCTCAAATGTATATGAATTTTCTAGAATGTCTTACTTTAGGCCAGTGGTTTATGTTACAACGCCTCCCTTAAAAATATTTAATCGTATGACGCCCCCCCCCCCCTACACACACATTTAATAAAATAATACAAAAACAAAAATTTTTAATACTAAAAAATATAAATTTATATAAAAATATATTTTTTTATTTATTCATATTTATTATTTTAATTAAAAACTCCGTCCCAGAATCTTCTAAATTATTTTATTATTTTATATTTATAAAACTAGCAATCATTTGGAAAATTGATCTTGGTGGCCAATATTCGCGCCTCCCCTTAGACTAGTCCGCGCCTCCCTAGGGAGGCGCGCCTCACAGTTTGGAAAACGCTGGTGTAGAGGTTAGCGTGCTAACCTCGTATACAAAAAAAAAAAAAAATTTATCCCTTTTTTTTTTATATCTTTTTTATTATTTGGTAATAAATACAGTCGACTATCGTTAATTCGAATTCCAAGGAACCACAAGAAAAATTCGAATTATCGAGTTTTTGAAAAAAATTTTAATTATTTTGAGTTTTTATTATAATCAATTTTGGCGCTTTCGCTTTGAGAAGGTCACTTCGAACAGGTAAGTTTTGTGCTCTACACTGTCGGAGCCAATCGATTAACCTCAAGAATCCTCAAGAATAGGGAATTCACCGTCTCAGACCTGTTTGCGATTTCCGTGCAAATGACTTTAAAATATATAAGATTTATACTGGGCCCTGAAGATGGCCTCTATCGAGTCTGAAACGTCGGCCTAATAAAATATTTAAAGGAAAAACTTTAGCTGCCAGTCTCTGATTATGCAATCTTTCCTTGAAACAACTCAAAAGCCACAACTACAATAAAAATATTTATAAAATTAATTTTTTTTATTGATTTCCTCTGTTAACAGCGTGGGAAACTTCATTAAAAATAAATAAATTCCTTTCCCTCTTTCTACCTAAAAAAACTTAGCCAAATCATATTTAATTTTCATATGGCCATTCAGCCAGTAATTTTTACTTTTCATCATTTTTTTTTTTTGCTTTACTCAGTCCGAATGAAATTGAAATTTCCTTTGACCCATCCTAATTTGAATTGCGTTTCTCAATTTTCTCTGTCCGCATCCCTTTATTTTGTTTTCCCCTTTGTTTTGTGTAATGTTGTGGAAAAAAAAAAATAAAATATTTTTATACACGACCCCTGATATTTGCTTAAGTATATGACCAAACAGAACCAACATACCAATTCCGATCATAAAACTCTTGGAGGGGATTAGTCAGCCATTAAAAAAAAAAAAAAGAATCCATAGAGAGTGTTTTATTGGTCGGGATTGGCTTCTTCTTCTCCTGCTCCTATAGAAAGAAAGTCAACATTTCCGAGCCAACGAAATAAAGAAAGCAATTTCCAAACATACAACTTTGCAAGATTTATTTGAATTTCCGAAGAAATGATTATTTTTAAATAACTGCACCATATTTCAATGTTGACTACTTTAACAAAAATTGTTCTGTAGAAATTTTTATAGCTTTCTGATTTTGTATGTACATTTTATGGCTTTCGAAAAATTTTACCCTTAAATTTAAGTGTATTATTATATTACTTTTTAAACTTAATAAAGAAGTTATATATAATATAATATTTATGAATATTGTTTCAAGAAATATATCCAAAATGGTCAGGATGCATCGTACAAATTGGATATCTAAAAATCTGCTGTAGGCTTCATAGAACAGACGTTTATAAAAAAAAAAATCTGGTGTGACTGGCGCACAGCACACAACTTTCTCTTACCCTTCGGTAAGAGAAAGTTGTGCACCGTGCTGGTCACACCAGATTTTTTGTGTCGAGATATATTTAGTTTCCGATAGCACCTTAGTTTCAAACTTGCATTTTAAATGTTGACTGCTTCAAATAAACTATGGTTATTTTTCAAAATTTTAATCTCATATTTGGACATTTTATACACAATATAGATTCGTAAATAAATACAAAATTTCATAAGAATTGGAAAAAAAATTTTTAAATGCCTAAAAAGTTCTAAAGGGGACCCCCTTTTGAATCTAAATTAACATACAAATCCCTATAGGAAATTAACATTGTTCCTATGCGAAGATAAGGTGGAAAGGGAATTTAAAAAGAGTAGAGAGAGACGATAATGTTTGCAAGTGAGAGAGAGACATATATGTTTTCTTTGAAACAATTAAAGACACAAATAAATTTTAAAAAAATGGGAATTTAAATAATAATTGATTTTTAATCTAATAAAAAGAAAAAGATTTAAATTCCGTTACCATGGCAACCATTTCTATCTTTCCTATGAAGAACAAGAGTAAAGTGGTCTTCAGAAGATTTCAACGGCAAAATGAGAATATACATTTTAAAGAGCATCTAAAAAATAATTGATTTATGAATTTAAAAAAAAAATCCTTGGAGGGAATTTTGAGAAAATCGAAAAAAACTGAAAAAGTACATCAGTAAAGTACTAGTACTTTTTGGCCGATTTTGTTCAAAAGCTTATTTTGAGATTCTTCAAAGGTACCTAGCTTAAATATAAAATTTCAACCTCCTAGCTCAATTCCTTCATGCTAAAAATCGTTACACACACACAGACACACAGACACACACACAGACCAATTTGCGGGACCCACTTTTTTGGACTCAGGGGACCTCAAAACATGTATATCCATCAAAATCTCGACATCGAATTTTTGACATGATCGCAATACTTTCTCTCCTATATATTTCATATATAGGGTACGAGAAAAGTAAAAATCTGGTGTGACTGGCACACAGCACAGAACTTTCTCTTACCTTCGGTAATCGAAAGTTGTGTACTGTGCTTGTCACACCAGATTTTTTGTGTCGACATGTATTTAGTTTCCGACAGTAGGGTACAATTGAATTCAAGATGTAAAATTTATAAGTATGGGAAAATATTTATATTTTGATACCATGGCAACCATTTCTCCTATCTTTTCTATGGAGTACAAGAGTAAAGTGGTCTTCAGAAGATTTCAATGACAAAATGAGAATATACATTTTATAGCGAATCTAAAAAATAATTGATTTTTGAATTTAAAAAAAAATCGTTGGAGCAAATTTTGAGAAAATCGAAAAAAACTGAAAAAGTGAATCAGTAAAGTACTAGTACTTTTTGGTCGATTTTGTTCAAAAGCTTCGTGTCACGTCCCATGGGGGTGCCTAACTTAAATATAAAATTTCAACTTCCTAGCTCTTTTCGTTCTTGAGATATTTTGTTCACAGACACACAGACAGACACACAGACACACAGACAGACCATGTCGCGAAAACCACTTTTTTGGATTCAGAGGACCTCAAAACGTGAAGATCCATCAAAATCTCGACATCGAATTTTTGACATGAATCCAATACTTTCTCTCTCTATATATATTAACATATATATAGAGGTAAGAGAAAGTAAAATTATAACTTTTGATGAAAAAGGGTGAAATATACTAAAAGAAATATAGTCTTAGCTCGGATAACCCGAGGTCGCTATCTACAAACTCATCAGACAAGTAGGTCTATGATTCACTATGTGTTAAAACATTTTTACATTTATTCACCCAAAAAATCGCAAATAGCGTAATTAACAAGGCGTAATCAATTTTTTGAAAAATCTTGATTTTGTATTATTATTTTATTTTTCGGCTGTGATTTTATATTAGAATATTTTTATAGTTATTAATGATTAAAATTTAGATTAAATCAAAAGCTAAAATAAATAAATAATTACGTTAATAGTAAATGAACACTTAATTCATTTGTAAAAATAAATAATTTGTACTTGTAATTATGTATTTTTAAATTAGAATTAAAGGATAAACTTAGTTAATGACACAAGGGTTTATTAATTTTTTGGGCTTAACTCGTTGTTTTTGCTCTTTCCCAAAATATATGTTTGTAACCAACCACTCAAGAAGATAGCAGACTAAATTAATCTTGTGACTTTTCTTGTGTTAAGACTAACAACTTAGTTCTATCCATAATCGCCTACAACTTAGTCAGAAGTAAGATAAACTTAGACGACTTACAACTTATAACAAATACCTGCAGCTTGGAGTCAATTAATTTCATAATTATATCATATTCTTTATTAGATAAAAAACATTGAGCAAATGATTAATTTACAAGTTATTTTAATAACAATATTATTATTGTTCGACAATATTGTTGTTGGTAATAACAAAATTTGATTTTCGGAAATCTAAAATTTTGTTATTTGTGTCATCTTCTTTTCTTTTCTCCTCGCCTTGTACCGCGATGCGGGGTAGCCGGAACTCACTCTTTCCCTCCAACCCTATCATACGTTTTTACGACCGGAAGGAATAGGACAGGCCGGCCCGTCGCACGGTCTGACGCTTGTTTAAAAGAGAAAGGAAAAGACAGACATTTAAAGAACTGAAGGACTGCCTGTCCAAGCTCGGGCAACTCGTGGTCGCCATCCATATACGGTGTGAGTGGGCGCACAGAACACAACTTTCTCTAGCTTTCGGTAATTGATAAATTTTTAATTAAATGAGAAGAATTTTTCCTATAAATTAGAAAATATCTCAAAACGTGATGTTAAGTTATTTATTTTAAACTCGGAAATACAAAAAAATGTTAAACAGTTCAACAAGAGACAAGTTTTTTTCTACTTTATAATTATTAAAGTTGCATATTTATTTAAATTTATGTAACGAACAACAAAAAATCATCTTAACAAGAAAGTAACTCATTCATGAGAGATTATCTTCAACTAATGTTGGTGTTATTATAAGATGACAGTGATTATGTGACTACAGCTCAGCTATAGGGAGATTAGTCTTAGCAATGAAATGTCTAATAGCATCAGTCTCTCTCTCTCTCTCGAAATGCTCTGAACATGCATTGAATGGGAATTAGAGATCAAATTCACTGCATACCAGAACAAGTTAAAGGAGATGGAAATTAATCAGCCGATTATGTATAAAAAGAAATGAACACGAATTTTTTGTTTTAATAAAAAAAAAATTCATATTGGTTAGTACTTTGGTCAGAGATTGCACACAAATGGATAATTGTCCAGTGAACTGTAAATTCCATTCGTCTATTTAAAAATTTCAATCATTCATAGAAAATTTATTACCTTTTCCACAAACGACTTTAATAAGTTGAAAAAAAATTTGATATGATTTGCTCTTTAAAATAAGATAAATAATCAAGTAAATGTGTTGTAGAGGACCAATAGACTCTTCGTTTTCCATACTGCCCATGAGGGAGAGTGATTTATTCCTAAGGGATTATTCTGTAACAAGAGTAACAAGCAAAGTCCGGTCTAATAGCGTCACGTGAGCTCATCATCATAAAACCGAGTACTTTAACCGCTTGACTCTCTAGGAAAGAGGAGGTGGGAGAGAAATATGATAATGGCTCTTTAGAAGATGTCTTAAGCAGAAATTGCAAGCATTTGTTCATTCTTTGGCTAGAGGGGGTGAGAGGGAATAAATAATTAACTCTCAACAGAGAAGATAATAACTATTAAAAAGAAGAAAGAAAATCAATTAAAGTTTTCAAAAAATCTTGAACTCTAATAATAAATTGAAAAAACCTTTCTAACTGAAAAATTATTAATGTCAAAAAAAAAAAAGTTTTATACGAAAAATGTTACGTTCTAAATTTTTATGATTATCAGAGTGTATGAGATATAAGTAAAAAAAAGTGATTTTTCCATGAACTAAAAGTTGAAGTATTTTAAGTAAAGTACCTTAAAGGTTTTTCAAAAATTTTGAAATTTGAAATAAAACGTCATCAGAATCTCTCGGTTTTTTAATAATCTGTTTAAGTACAGAGTCATAGAGGAACGTTTCGACAATTAATGTCTCTTTATCAGGCAACTAAGGTATCATATAATGAACAGACTGAGAGATTCTGTGCAAATATTTTAAGCTGAGAGAATAATAGATAAAACTACTGCAAAAACCTTAAAAGTTCTATCAAATAAGTTTTGTTATTTATACCATTCATTTTAAAATCCTTTAATTTAATCTTAAAAAAATTACTATGAAAAAAGATATAGGCTTATTTTGTAAAAATCTCTAAAACTAATTAGGCCTACTTAAACCATGAAAAAAATTCTAGTTGAAAGTAGTTTGAAATCTAGTATTAAATTAAGCAATTTTGAGAAGAAAATAAATAAAAAAATTTTTCATAGCAATTTCATAACATTAACAATTAATAAAACTTCCAAATAAAATTAGTGAAAATCCTCTTACAAAGCAAACCCACGGTTCATTTCATTCCAACAAAAATAACGAGACAAAAGGAAAGATGGACAGATAGATTATTTTTTATTTAATAATAGCCTATTAATAATTCTTTAGATACTCTATTTTCAAGTTCGAAAACTTTTTTAACGTTGGTATTACCAATCTTATATTGAAGAAAGTTTTATATATCCAATATAGCTATATATTTGTAAGAAGTTTTGATTTCTAGTTTCGCGCAAGTCTTAAGCCTGGATGTGTCTTTAAGCCAGCTAAGTTGCAAATGGGAGCTGTTCAGGCACAGATAACGGCCTAAAGAATTTAGAGAGAGGTCTTGTCGATAACCAACTCTGCAGAAGGTAGGCAAGTTCAACCCATAAACCCTAAAGCCACCAACATCCCCCTTCCACCCCCGCCACTTCTGATAAAAACCAGGATATAAATAATATCAATAAAATTGAACGTTCGTCAAAGGAATTTCATCTTTTGTAATCTTGAACTATTTATTGATTGAAATGTGATTATCTTGCTTGGGGTCAAAAAATAATAGGGCTATAATTTTTTTTGATTTAATTATTTATAAATTGTTAATTTTTTTTTTTTTTTTTTTAATTATTTATTTACCCGGAAGTCATTCAGCCCTCAATATTTAAATTGTTGAGTTTGATGGCTGTAGATATTCTATTAGGAGAGGACGGGAGCTTTCCCTGGATACAGCAGCCAAGTAAAATAAAAAACGTTATATCCTGTCGCCGACGTTTCGAGCGCCAGTCGCACTCATCTTCAGGACGGGAGCTTTCCCGAGAAGAGCAGCCAAGTAAAATAAAAAACGTTGTATCCTGTCGCAGACGTTTCGAGCGCTAGTCGCCATGAAGATGAGTGCGACTAGCGCTCGAAACATCTGCGACAGGATATAACGTTTTTTATTTTACTTGGTTGCTGTGTCCCGGGAGGGGCTCCCGTCCTCTCCTAATTTAATTATTTGTTTCTATTTCCAACCTCCTAACTAACACCGAAAAATAAACAAATTTTGTGATGTATTGCATTTTTTAGATCAAGACAAATTATAGACGAAACAATATTTAAAAAATCATAATAATAATATTCAAGCCTCGGCAACCCTGTTAGAAATGAATAATAAATCAAATTCCTTATGAAATAAAAAATTTGAAGAATTATAATAATTTTATTCTTTTGATCTTTAACTTATTGAAGCCTAAAATTCTTGAACATTCCAATCTGTTTTATGTCCTTCTGCAAATGCTTTTTGGTTCGATAGCTATGAAATCATTTGATCGTATATTCATCTGACAATGGGGTAGGGGAGATCGAAGCGGATCATCTCCAATGGATCTACGTTGATTGGACTTGCGAATATGAAAAATGCTCTTTTATCGATGTCATCCATTAATTTAAAAGATCCATGTTCGTTTTTTTTTTTAAATTTTTTGTGACTAAATCAGTTTCACCCTTTAATTAAAGGATGAGTTATTAAGTTAAGGTACTAATGAAAGAAAAAAAAAAGATCTTCCATTCTATTAAAATACATAATTATTAATTATTTAATGATAAGAAACTATAAAGAATAAATCTTTTTTGGATTGGAAAAGAATAAGTACAGGTGCAGCCAGTAGCGTAGCCAGGATTTCTGCTTGGGGGGGCCCAAAAGTTTTTGAACCCCCCCCTCTTTTTTTTTTCAAGAAACTTAAAGTGGAGAAATTTTTTTTAGATAATATAATAATTATAAATAAAAATAACTTTTTTTTTTTCTTGAAATAAAAAATAATTTTAATACAAAAATTCGTAAATATTAGAGATTTTTTCAATTATTTATAAGTTTTTTTTTAGATTTTAGAATTTAGGAGAGTTAATAAAATAATTATTTAAAAAAAAAAAAAACATTAGGGAAAACAATAGGTAATTTTTTGTTTTGGAGGAGGCTTTGAGGGGGCCCGGCCCCCCTGGGCCCCCCCCCCCCTGAATACGCCACTGGGTGCAGCAAATGAAGAGAGCCTTTGGATGCCAAATGCCGAAAAAGGAGACGTTTCGGACAAAATTCGAATTATAAATCTTTTTTGTTAACCGCGGCAGAGAGAAGTAATGTCAAGTCAGGGCCGTAGCCTAAAGGTTTTTCCCGGGTTTCGGATGATCCGAAAGGTAATCTCCCCCTCTACTTTATAAAATGAATAAATTTTATAGGAAATAAAATATTTTCAAGTAAGTTGCATAATGGGCAGGAGAAAATGTGATTATCGATATAAAAAAAATCCTAAACTACATTTATTTTTATTTTACATACTGATTTATTGTTATCTATGAAAAAAATGTATATTTTCGGGGAATATGAAATTAGCCCAATAACTTATTGACCCAATGACTCCTCTTTTCATCAGTGATTAATTGCTTACTTAAGTCTATTTAAATAAAACAAAATCGATCAAAATTAAACTAAACGTAGTCCATTTTAGAAATGAATATTTTTTCCATATTTGTAATTTTCTAAAAACAAGCTTTTTTGTTCCATTCCATAATCACATAATAAAAACGTTATTTTTTTAGGCATCATTCAAACGAATTTTTCTCCTATCCATCAAAAATGTAAGCATGTTATTTTTTTTGACATGATCCAGAGAAAGGAAGGGTCAAATGCCGAGCTACCCTTCCACTAGCTTTTATAATCCTCTGTTCTAAGAGAATAAAAGCGAAAAGCAAAATAAACGAAAATACCTAAATAGGGAATAAATCTAGATTTTATGTGATTTCATTTTGCTTTGACGTCATCCTAATTTTATATTGTCCATTCATTCACACAAACCGCCACGTGCTATCCACTCGGGCACGTTTACTTTAGCCTCACCCGAAAATAAAGTAAAATTAAACATTTCTTTTATGGATAACGTTGGCCTGAAGCCAGGATCGCTCTCCCGACGGTTATTATAACGCCTTTGCTCTTCCTTTTTCGCTTCTCCCTTTCAACCCCCAAACCATAGATTTTTGATACCAATTACGTTGAAGACAAAGCCAGCCTCTAATGGGCACACAATTGGATAGGTTCTTTGCCAACATCGCAGAAAATTAAATAGAATAAAAAATACATAAAAAAGGGCCTGATAAAAAGTAATAAGGGTCGCCCTTTGAGAGTTCTAAAAACACTCCAATTATCTTCATTTAATTTATTAATGAAATTAAGTCTATATAAAAATTACTTAAAAAGAAATGAAAATAGCCTAATAT
>JAKCPI010013665.1:0-13240 GCA_023213315.1 Euborellia annulipes
CTTAAAAATATTTATTCTTATGACGCCCCCCCCCTCCCATTTTATAAAATAATACAAAAACAAAAATTAAAAATATAAATTTATATAAAAATATTTTTATTTATTTATTCTTATTTATATTAAAACTAGCAATTATTTGGAAAATTGGTCCTGGTGGTCAATATTCGCGCCTCCCCTTAGACTAGTCCGCGCCTCACAGTTTGGAACACGCTGGTATAAGGGTGGTGGAATTTGTATCAGGAATGAAAGTTAGAAGAAAACGCAACCAGAATTTTTTCTTTAAAATTATATTTTAACAGCTTACGTTTCGACCTTGGTAAAAGCCATCCTCGGATGACCCCTAACAGCTCCGAGGATGGCTTTGACCAAAGCCGAAACGTCAGCTGTTAAAATATATTTTTAAAGAAAAAATTCTGGCTTCGTTTTTTCTAACTTCCATTCCTGAAAAAAATATTTTTCTCAAATCTTATTTTCACGCCCTAGGGGGAGTGCCTAACTTAAATATAAAATTTCAACCTCTCAGTTCAATTCCTTCATGCTTTAAATTGAACCCAAACAGACACACAGACAGAACATGTTTCTAAAATCATTTTTTTGGATTCAAGGGACCTCAAAACGTGTATATCCATCAAAGTCTCGACATCGAATTTGTGACATGAATCCAATACTTCTCTCTATATATATGGATATTAACTTATACATATAGGTAAGAGAAAGTAAAAATTCAAATCCTAATTGAGATTAGTTCTAAATAAAAAAAGATGCGGTAACTCACCCCAGTAAAATTCTAAGTGGACTAATCATATCTTACTTTTCTACCTAATGAAAAAAACCCTACAAAATTCTGCAAGGGATTCGATGGGTTCCTAAGTTACCCAATGTTATTATTATCTGTTTAAGAGAGTTTCGAAATTCTCAAAAATTAATTCCGCCCCAGTAATAAGAAATTTTAGAATGACATTAAAATGTTTCTACCCCACTATGCTATTTGCTAAATATTGAATATAAATTTTAACTCAAACGGAATGCACTTATTTTTTAGTAAAAGTATTAAAAAACATTAATATCTTTGTGCATTTTAGGGGATGGGACATTAACCCCCATGTTTAATGCCTTCATACCCTCCCCCCCCCCTTTAAGAAAATGCGAGCCTTCACCGCGAAATTACTCTCAAAATAATTTGAATAGATTTATAAATAATTATTTTAATTTTTATTTTATTTTCATATTCAAAAGAATCGTTTTTCTCAGTCAAATTATTTGTTTCTATCATTTTTTTTCAACGATAAAATGCATAATAATTACCTTAAATAAGACACTCAAGAGGGTGTGCTCGTTGACGGTGAGGTCAGGTTGAATTACACTATATTAATTATTCACTTTGATTCACTTTAAACACAAAAAAGATAGCAGCGCCTGCCGTCCGGCAACGCTCTCGACTCGACTGAACGAGAGAGAGACTTGTCTCTCTTTCTATAGGAATAAAACAGATGAAAATAACAATTCCCTTTTTATTAAAAGTAAAAAAATACCTTTTGCTCTAATCTAACTATATTTAAAACTGGAAAAGAATGTCAACAAGTGATTTGGAATATTCCAAGGCCCTTCTTAAATAATCAACCCTTCATCCCCCCCCTAATCAAAATAATAACGCTATTTTTTGAATGTTTTCTATTTATTTGGCTTCGATTTAGCTAAAATAAATTTAAAAAACATTTTTTTCAATTTTTCAACCCCTTATCAAATCCTAATAAATAAAATAATTAACAATGCTATCGCCTTCGGCGAGCTTCGCGTCTAGTCAGAAAAAAAATTAAAACCCTGAAAAACTTCCCTGGATCCGTCTTTGGGTTTTATACATAGTATAATTTTCTAGAATGTCTTACTTTAGGCCAGTGGTTTATGTTTTAACGCCTCCCTTAAAAATATTTAATCGTATGCCGCCCCCTACCCCACACATTTAATAAAATAATACAAAAACAAAAAATTTTAATACTAAAAAATATAAATTTATACAAAAATATTTTTTTAATTTATTCATATTTATTATTTTAATTAGATACTCAGTCCCAGAATCTTCTAAATTATTTTATTTACAAAACTAGCAATCATTTGGAAAATTGATCTTGGTGGCCAATATTCGCGCCTCCCCTTAGACTAGTCCGCGCCTCCCTAGGGAGGCGCGCCTCACAGTTTGGAAAACGCTGCGCTACGACATTTATATTTCATCTCTATCTCTATATAAATGACAAAAATAGGCGTGACAACAAAATTGAATTTATTAAATTTTTTGAGTTTGGAAAGATGGAATGAGACTCACACATTAAAAAAAATGCAAATTATTTTCACAAGAGGAAAAAATGAGTGATTATTTGAGCCTCGAGGAAAAATTGACTAAAAAAAAAGGTAAAAATGATATGAATTTTGTATAGAAAATTTTAAGAAAAAGTTTAAAACCAGTTTCGGTTTCAGGATTCAGGGGGGAGGTTCTGTGACATAATATTTGTAGGGGGGTTTGTTTGTATGTGACTAACTGTGACAGGGGGGACTAGAATATCGTCAAAAAAGACGATCCCTAATCGCTATCTTTCAAATTTTTATCTGGACGTTTTAGGGTATCAGGACCCACCCAGAGAAATCTTATTTTGCTTATAATGCATATTTTGGAGTTTAAGTGCATATTGCAAGAATGCTGAACTAATTTGACAGATGAATTTTAAATAAATCATCTAATTTTTTAAAATTTCTTAATTAATATGTGATTAATAATAACATTAAGTTAAAAAAAAAATTAAAGATTATTGGGACAGATTGTTTTTTTTTTTTTTTTGTATTTGCTTGATAACAAAAAAATTAATTACGATAATTTTTTAATAAGTCATTAAAAAAATAATCCAATAATCTCTTATGAATTTAATTCATTTAAAAAAATCTGGTGTGACTGGCGCACAGCACACAACTTTCTCTTACCTTCGGTAATCGAAAGTTGTGCACTGTGCTTGTCACACCAGATTTTTCGTGTCGACATGTATTTAGTTTCCGACAGTAGGGTACAATTGAATTCAAGATGTAAAATTTATAAGTATGGGAAAATATTTATATTTTGTTACCATGGCAACCATTTCTCCTATCCTTCCCTATGAAACACAAGAGTAAAGTGGTCTTCAGAAGATTTCAATCGCAAAATGAGAATATACATTTTAAAGAGCAGCTAAAAAATAATTGATTTTTGAATTTTAAAAAAAATCGTTGGAGCAAATTTTGAGAAAATCGAAAAAACTGAAAAAGTACATCAGTAAAGTACTAGTACTCTTTGGCCGATTTTGATTAAAAGCTTATTTTTCCGGTCCCGGGGGGTGTTTAACTTAAATATAAAATTTCAACCTCATAGCTCAATTCCTTCATGCTTAAAATTGAACACACACACACACCCACCCACCCACACACACACAGACAGACCATGTCGCGAAAACCACTTTTTTGGATTCAGGGGACCTCAAAACGTGAAGATCCATCAAAATCTCGACATCGAATTTTTGACATGAATCCAATACTTTCTCTCTATATATATATTACATATATACATAGGTAAGAGAAAGTAAAACGAACACGGAATTATTATCGAATTTATTTAACTTTCATTTAAATCTATTAATAGGGAAAGAAATTTATTTACCTTGCGTGAATTTATGTTTATTAATTTCAACGAATAAATCTAGAGTACTAAATGCTATGCTTGCTTCCCGCTTGTTTTCATCTCTGCTTCTGGCAAATAGCAGAGCTTCTCCGGAGAAAATAAGGGAATAAACCATGTCAAAGGAATATATAGATATTATATTAATTATTAATAATTTTAATATTAATTCTAAATTCTAAATTAATAAAATTAGAAACGGAATAAATCATAAGTTTTCTCTAATTCATATTCGAATGCCAAATAAGAATAGTAAGTAAGACTTCTATTGATTTCATTAACAAATCCCGTTTTTTTTAAAGTGAAACTTTTATTTTATCCTCTCAAATTTTTTCGCTCTTCTATCAGCATGTCGCGTTACAAGCCGTGACGTCAAAGGCCGTGACGCTACAAGCCATGACGTCACAAGCCGCGACGACAAAAATAGGAAAGTTGAAATTTAATAACTTATATATGACGAATTATAAAAAAATAATTGTATAGATTTAATTATTCAATTTTTAAATTGATAAAATATAATTTTTAAAATAATTTAAAATGATTCAAATCTTCAATTACTAAATAAATATTGTTCTCAGTTTTTAACATGCGTCTATTGATTTCCAATTATTAAGTTAAAATTAAAAACGCAATTTTAATACCCTTAATTGAATAATTTTCTGTTAAACGCCTACGATCCGAAAATGGTTTCACTTGCATCGTGGTTTCATAAAACCACACAATGATTTTTTTTTTAGCAAAATTAAATTTTATAAACTGAATCTCGGTAGTGCAAAGCATGTCAATGTTCGCCAGTATTTAACTTTTTCAACGAGTTTCAATTACATATTTGTAATGTTTCTGACGAAAAAAAAAAACAAGCGACAAATAAATAATAAAATCATAAATTTAAGGGAGAAAATAAAATGAAAAAAAAGGCCATTAGTTGGAATGTAAATGTTCCGGTCACTTATGGAGATTGTTTGGGAAGTGGGAGGGTCCAAACAAATAAGTGAATGACACCCAAGGGATCGAAGAGGAAGAAGAAGAAGAAGGGTGAAACCACATCACAGATGGTTTCAGGGATTGAAGAAGTTTTTTGGTCAACAACGTTATTGTGTTACAGAAGGGGATGAAACGACCGAATCCGGGGAGAGAGAGAGATTAGCTCTATGTCCTTAGATGATATAAGTTTATTTAATGGGTTTTGATAAAAACAAAACTGTAACTATCTCGTGAGTTTATCAATTATAAATGGAACAGTCATATTCCATATAAATAAAAGGAAAGATTTGTTAAGTAATTTCTAGAGCAGTAGTTCCCAACCCCATTTCAATTATCTCTACCCAAGGTTTTTAAAAATCTAATATAATAATTTTATTTTTATGAAGAAAATAACAAAAATGAAACTTTTTTCTGCGGTCAATCTTTATTTAATGAAAACAAAAGTGACATTTGGATTCTAGATTGAAATTATCTTCAGACTTTTTATATTTTTATGACAATTTTTTGTCCTCTTTTATACTGGCCTTCTTCTAAATAAGATATTTCTCTTTGATTTTTTGTTTTTTTTTTTTTTTAATTTTAGTAAACTCTAATAATTGTTTTCCCTATGAATACTCATCGCCCCCCATTTATTTATTGCCCCCCTGCGAACCCAATCACTCACTTGGGCAAGATCGTCCCCAGGTTGGGAACCACTGTGTCTATATAGAGCATAGTTTTGAGAGCACCAATATTTTCAAAATAAATCCCTATTGTAGTATTTAACAATTTTTTGCCAGAAAGTCTATCTGACTGTGGAAGTCGAATTTCTTTATTTCCGGACAGTCCGGATTTGGAACACGTGTCCGAATCTGAGAAATGTTCGAATTTTATTAATATGGACCGAAAAAGTGGCCAAAGAGAATTTTACTCCCCGCCCCACATGTTATCTACTTTATGTAAATATTTCTTGGAATTTAAGTGATACTGTATTAAAAAGGATTATAATAGATTTGTAATTCATTAGCCCCATATCTTATTTTTTAATTTAAAAGTTAGGTTTGATAATATTTTTCACGTCTCAGGATAGCTAAAACGTAGATTTCAGTGCCTAATTTTCAAAAATTTTCCATACCCCCAGATCCTCCAGAAGACGTCTAACTGGCTCTGACCTTACTAAATTATGGTAACCCTAGTTATAGGCCTACTAGTTAACCTATATATAGGTCACAGCAGGGGCGTATATAGAAATTTTTTTCGGGGGGCCCGAACTCAAAATTTTTCTGCGGAAAAATTTTTTTTTAAGAAACTATGTTTTTTTCCACACGAAATTTTTTGCGGAACATTTTTCATTGCGGAACCAGTTTTCCATCCTGTGGAAAAATTTGTTGCGCTGATGTCTGTATATCTCTATATATGTATATGTGTTTGGGAAATTTCGGGGGGGGCCCGGGCCCCTCGGCCCCCCCTTATATACGCCCCTGGGTCACAGGTTCGGATTCCAGTTGAATCGAATGAATTCCATTTTAAACCACTTTTTATTATGTATGTATTTTTTTTTTTAATAATTGAAATTTTTATTTTAAGTATTTTTGTTAATTTTGTATACAAATTATACGTCGAATATAGCCTATTGTTTAGTTTCAATTCTGTTTGATATTGGAATAGAATTTTAAACTCCCCGAGTTTTAATTTTATGTATTCAACTGAGCTATTGTAAATAAAAAATGACCAATTTGATCTACTATTACAATTCGGCAACGAAAGAACAGCTCAGAGGTAGAGCATTAGCATTCTGGTGCCAAAGGCCGAAGGTTCGCATTCCGTCCCAGGTGAAAAAAATTTATTTAGATTGAACTGGAATCTAATCAACTGAAACTAACAGATGTCGAAAAAAACCTTTAAAAAAATCTGGTGTGACTGATCGCACTGCTTTCTCTTACCTTCAGTAATCGAAAGTTGTGTCCTGTCCTTGTCACACCAGATTTTTTGTGTCCACATATATTTAGTTTCCGCCGATATATTATAATTCAAGTTGTAAAATTTATAATAATAAATATACTTGCATCGCAATAGATTCAGGCATATATAGAGGTAAGAGAAAGTAAAAATAAATAAAGCAAGTCGATAATTCAAAGAGAAATTAAATAATAAAAAAAAAGTTTTTGTCACATATTCGACCCCGAATCACATTAGAGAAAGGACGGGGTAGGCTTTAGGGTTGTCACGTAGGGCCGTCCGCCTATACTTGGCAGCTTGCTACGCAAGTGGTCAGTTCTCGTTTAAAATAAACTTGTGTATTTCATCATGGCAAAACTTGGATGTGATGTCCAAAGCAATAGCCAGAGATTGAAAGTCATTCATACTTTTCAATTGAAGGAAAATAATATTTATTTTCATATTAGAAAACAAATTGAAAGTATTAGAGTCGAAAAATCATGTCCCATATTACTAGTATTATTATTACTTGTGTTTCCACTTTTTTTTATTTTGCTTAGATGTTCGGACTGTTCGTTTCGCTTGCCTTTACAGAATAATTTACACGTTTTGCATTCTGTTCGTTTAATTTTTTCACGCTAGGTGCAGGCTAGCAAAACTTTTGACCAAGATAGCGTGCAAAAGTGAATGATAAAAAGTTATCAGTTATAAGTGAAATAACTCGAGTTAAAATGAACACACAGGGACCCACACGCCTGCACCAGTGATGCACGCAATAGATCGAAATAAGTGACCGGAAGAAATGTGTGTTCCTGGTGCCTAGTGCGGGGGTGAATATCCCTGTGTGTCCCTAAAAGTTCACTTAGCAGACTAGCTGCGGGCGTGTGGATCCCTTTTGTGAGAAATTTTTACTCTGAGAACAAACCTGTTGTGTTAAATTTTTTATTTTTATTTAACGTTTTAAGGAATGGGTTTGTGTATGTAAAAACACACCAATTAGAGTAGGGATTGGGATTTTTTTGCTATTTCAATTAATAAGTGCCTGGATCCTATTGCATGAATCAATCTTTTCAACACGTTCATTTTTATTATTGATTATTATCAAGTAATTAAAGGAAGATGAATAATTTAATAATAAATAACGAAAGTGATACAGGATTGATGGAAATACCTGGGCAGGAAGTTGGACTTCAGGAGCAAAAGACATCATTGTTGGAACTTTGTGTGGCGGCCATGTTGGTTCAGTCAGAGGCCTTCGGCCGACTGGAGAGTCTGGCTGCTGGTATGAACGAAGGGCCGATCCTAAACAATTAGCGTGACCTCAGTGCTGGACTATTATTGGTTGAAATATTTTTAAACAATCAACCCTTAATAAATTAACACTTAATAAATATATTATTGTAATTATTTTTTTGTCCACGTTGAAAAAAATTATAATTAATCAACCATTATAAATAATTTAAAATAAGGAATTTAGACCATATAAAAAAAATTAAAAGAAATATTATTTTACTATACAGTATATGCTAAAATAGAGTTTCGACAATTATCAGATAATAAAAAAAAAAAAACAGAAATTGAAAGGTAAAAATCTAGAAAAATTCTAAAATTACATTAGAAAAGAGAAGAGAAAGAGAAAAAAAAATAGTTATACAATTAAGGGAATGGAGAGAAAGGGATAAAATTATATATATAAACAAATTCAGTTGGGAATTCATTTAAGCCGGTTTAATTTGTCCACTAAAGTAATCAAAGTGACCTGAATTCGAATCCCGGCTGGGACAGTTAATTAAATAAAAATAGTCTAATAAAAGACGTTAAATAAATAAACGAATTAAAACAAAAAAAGTAAAAAAAAAAAAATAAAACAATTATCTACCTCAATACTAGCCACCCCGCCCGCCTTCGCCTTTTTTAAAAACATTCCCTTTTCTCATTCCACCCACTCCACACATTCACACAGTCTTTTCGGCAACTCAGGCCATTTAAGACTTGAGGCGATAACCATTATTGATAAATAAATATAGGGGTAGGCATTCTTATTTAAGCATTTGGTATCCAATTGGCTTAAATAAAATCATCGGACTGCTGAAGTCGAACCCGCACGTTTGGATACGAGGTTAGTACGCTAACCTCTACCATGCCCCGAGGGCTTCGACGGCCTTTGAGCCTAGTCAAGGACCCAACTAAAAGTTGCCCAAACAGCGTAACAGAAACGGAGAGACTTTATCATATAATGTATATGTATACTAGGGTAGCACTTATTTATTAAACTTAAAATTTAGAACGGATCGCTCCCCAGATCAAGATCATTCCATTATCACAAAAATATAAGATTGTAATGGTAAAAGTCATCAAATTTAGCGTTTAAATCGTGCTGAAATGCTAATGAAGTTTAGCAAAAAGTGGTACTCCAAACGATTTCCACAAAAAATTTCACTGATATAGTTTTTAAAGAGCATCTAAAAAATAGTTGATTTATGAATTTTAATCAAAATCATTGGAGCAAATTTTGAGAAAATCGAACAAAACTGAAAAAGTATATCAGTAAAGTACTAGTACTTTTGGCCAATTTTGTTCAAAAGTTTCGTGTATCGTCCCAGGACTTAAATATAAAATTTCATCCTCCTAGCTCCTACTTTTCAAATTCAGTCCTCATTAACCTATAAAATCCTACTTCCGCTATATCTTGTTGACATTTATTATTATTATTATTGATATTATATTTCTGAGAACAAAATATCTCAAGAACAAAAAGAGCTAGGAGGTTGAAATTTTATATTTGGACTAGACACGAAGCTTTTGAACAAAATCTGCCAAAAAGTACTAGTACTTTACTGATGTACTTTTTCAGTTTCTCAAAATTCGCTCCAACAATTTTGTTTAAAATTCATATTTTTTAGATGCTCTTTAAAAACTATATCAGTGAAACTTTTCGTGGAAATTGTTTGAAGTACCACTTTTTGCTAATCTTCATTAGCATTTCGTCACAGTTTAAACGCTTAATTTGATGACTTTTACCATTACAATCTTATATTTTTGTGATAATGGGATGATTTGGGGAGCGATCCGTCGTTTGGAGTACACTTTTTGCTAATCTTAATTAGCGTTTCGGCAGGTTTAAACGCTAAATTTGATGACTTTTACCATTGCAATTTTATTTTTTTGTGATAATGGAATGATCTGGGAGGCGAACTGTTAAAAATTTTAAGTTTGGTAAATAAGTGCCACACTAATGTATACCTATATAGATTATTTTATAGATATACTATTTCAGGTACCAATATGAAATTGTGCTGTCTCGTCTTTATGAAAATTCGGATAGGCCACCTAGTACTTTACTGATATACTTTTTTAGTTTTTTTCCAATTTTCCCGAAATTCGCTTTAAAGATTTTTTCAAATTTTAAATATTTCCTATATGCGGTATACAAAACTAATTGCGGTAATTTTCTTCTCTGGGAAACTTCAGCATCAATAAAATTTATTAATTATATGAAAAATAAGGGTGTGCCGGGGAGTCGAACCACGGATCTGATTGGAACAGAGTCCTCACTAGACCACAGCACAGAGTACTAGTACTTTACTGATGTAGTTTTTTAGTTATTTTCGAATTTTTTAAAAATTCCCTTTAAGAATCATTCTCAAATTTTGAATATTTCAAGCTCGGTCAGCCCACAACTGAACCAATTAATTAAAAAAATCAATTTAGAGGAAATCATTAGATAATGAAATAAATAGGTAGATAACACTCAGGAAACATGGTAAGGAATATAAATAAAAAAGGATTTGAAAAAAAGAATTTCCAGAAAAGGTTTGTTATATAAAAGTGAAGAGGATGACATTTCATCTTCTCAATTGAAAAGAATTTTCTATCATCCACTCATAACATAAATCCATCCACAAATTTTTCAATATTAAATTTTTTAATTATCTATCAGTGAATTATTTATGAAATTTGGTAAAAGCAAATCAAATAACATTGTCAGTTGTCTCGTTTACAAAAAAAACAACTTTGCTTGTCTTGTTGCGTTGTAGATAATAGCATAAATGGAAATATGACCCCCGTCTGTCTTTTCTTTAAGATAGATTACAGTTGAAATACTTTTAGACTTTTTTTTGTAGGTATAAATTATCAATGTATATAAATTTTTTTATTTATATTCTGTTGCTTTTCCACCCTCATCTTGCTCCTTTTAGCTTTATCAGTTATTTTTTTTATCTTTTAACCCCCACGGGGTCAACGAAATGAGTTTATTATTCTTTCAGAGGCGCCATTTGTGAGTTAATATAATAAAGAGAGCGAGTTGCGGGGGTGGCTGTTGTTCTCAATGGATGTGGCCTCATTTACAATTCCCAAGATTGATTACACTCAACCAACAAACTCGAAAAACGCTTTGAAAAATTACAGCACAGTTTTCTCTCCGCCGCTAGACAATTATTATTACGCACACTAGAGAGAGAGGGAGAATAAAATGGACCACAGAGGAATGCAGTTTAATCACCGGCATCGGTCCTACTCCGTTGCATCATCAATCAATCAGACTACAATAAACAAAGGACAAACAATAGATGAAACAATAATTAAGGAATATGAGAATAATTCGCTGTAATTAAATAAATTCTCACTCTCTTAATAATTCCCTGGTGTCCAGGTGAAAAATGTTTCTACCTGTTGTTAAGTATAATTGAATCGCGAAAAGGTTCGTATAAATGGACACCGGACAACAATTTAATGAGATAGCAGAAGAATATGTTTTTGCGGAAATAATAATATTTAAATATATTCATAAGTCCCAATTTTATCTTTAAAACATTTTGACTAGCATATTGTTACTTTTTCTTACCTATAATATAATAATGTAGGGTATATCGACGCTCTCAGTAGAAAAGTGTCTAACTCCACTTTTTTTGAAAATCATTTTTTTTGTATTTTCTGTTGAAAAATATAATTCTCCTTATGCCCTGAACTGGGTAAGAACGTAATTCAAATTTTTCAGTTAGAAAAGTGTTTAACAATGGCTCTAACAATGACAATGAAATGTTTTTTGGCTGTCCTGAAAAATAAACAAAAATGGAGTTAGGCACTTTGCTAATTAGAACATCTATATTCAGTAGAGAGAGAGAGAGAAAGTATTGGATTCAAGTCGATTCAAATTCGATGTCGAGATTTTGATGGATATACATGTTTTGAGGTCCCCTGAGTCCAAAAAAGTGGGTCCCGCAAATGTCTGTGCGTTTGTGTGTGTGAGGACATTTTTAAGCATGAATGAAATGAGCTGGGAAGTTGAAATTTTATATAAGTTAAGCACCGACCTAAGTCTCTATATAATAAGAAAATTACCACTTTTTAACAATCGAATGACGTCATTTTCATCAAGAATCTTCTTTTACATTATTTTCTTTAATTTTCTGACTAAACTTTTACTAAAACTATTCTTAATCGTGAAAATAAGCTTTTAAACAAAATTGGCCAAAAAGTACTTACTGATGTACTTTTTCAGTTTTTTTTTCGATTTTCTCAAAGTTTGCTCGAACGATTTTGTTTAAAATTCATAAATCAACTACTGTATTTTTTTGATGCTCTTTAAAAAAGTATATTAGTGAAATTTTTCGTAGAAATCGTTTAAAGTACACTTTACTGATAATCAGGAAGCATTTGTAGCTCAGCGCCTTAGGCCGTAGCCAGAAGGTTTTTTGATGGGAGGGGGGTTAAGAAAATTTTTTCAAACACTTGAAAAATTTAAGATTATTTAAGGGTTGGCCTATTTATAAATCATTTTTTTTTTTAGCTAGAGTAAATTATTATTAATTTTTACTTTCTCTTACCCTATATGAAAGATAATTTGTATTATAAAGCTTAAATATCTAATCATGGTTTGGGTCCCATGGGGGGGTTAAACCCCTCCCCAGGCTAGGCCTATGCTCAGCGCCTTCTATGAATCGTGTGATCAGAGTTTGGAACTTGGGGTGCTAAGGGCTACTAAATATATCTCGACACAAAAAATCTGGTGTGTGCCGTGCTTTAATCACTCAAGATTTTTTTTATTAAATTAATTTACCTAATATTTTAATAGCTATTAAATTATTTATTAAAATAAAATGAATTAAAGATAAAAATGTCATTTTATAAATACTAGGTATATTAGAATCGAATAGATATTAGGATGTTAAAGGTACTAATAGTATTTATTGAATGTGTTTATTGTTTAAATCAATTTAGCTTAATCATTAAATACCTAGTTGATAAAAACATTTTATAGGTTTATGCAAATAAATTTAAAAACAAATCCACGACTAAACTGATCTAATCGGCTTCAGAGCATGGAAATTCAGCATATGTAAATTCTAAAAATAAAAATATATTTTATATATTAACTTGTATTGATTAAAAAAAAAAGTTCAAAGTAGAGTGGACCTAGACCTAGTTTCATAATCACATTTAGCAGTAACCTTTCCTTTGATTAAAACCAAGTTTTGACCCCTATCATATAAGATATTTGAATATCATAATTAAAGACGAACCCTTCAAAAAATTTAATTTTATCGTTTCATTTCTATAAATAAAAATCTGGTGTGACTGTCCACACCAGATTTTTTGTGTCGACATGTATTTAGTTTCCGACAGTAGGGTTCATTCGATTTT
>JAKCPI010013666.1:0-55535 GCA_023213315.1 Euborellia annulipes
GAGGCGTGGTAACATAAAGTTTGGAAACCACTGATCTACAATAGTATTTTTACTTTCTCTTACCTATATACCTGAATATAAAGAGAAAGTATTGGTCTCATGTCAGAAATTTGATTTTGAAAGGTCTACCCGTTTTGAGGTCCCCTGAATCCTAAAAAGTGGTTTTTGCAACATGGGCTATGTGTGTGTGTGTATGGGTCTGTGTTTAATTTTAAGCATGAAGGAATTGAGCTACGAGACTGAAATTTTATACTTAAGTTAGACACCTCCCTGGAGCGTGAAAAATCGGCCAAGTACTAGTATTTACTGTTGTACTTTTTCAGTTTTTTTTTTTTTTTTTTTCAATTTTCTCAAAATTCGCTCGAACACTCGAATTTTGATTATAATTCAAAAATCAATTATTTTTTTAGATGCTGTTTAAAATGTATATTCTCATTTTGCCATTGAAATCCTCTGAAGATCACTTTAATCATGTACTTCATTGGAAAGATAGGAGAAATGGTTACCATGGTAACAAAATATAAATATTTTCCCATGTTTATACATTTTATATCTGAATTTGAGCCCTCTGGCTTGGTGTAGTTGGTAGCGTGCCTACCTACTATACCGGACGTCGCGGGTTCGGACCCCTGGAAGTCCGATGATTTTATTTAAGCCATTTGGATACTAAATGGCATATATAGAAAATGCCTGGACCCCCAATAGATATATTAATAATAAATGGTTATCGTAGTCTTAAATGGCCTAAGTTGCCGAAAAGACTGTGTGAAAGTAAGTGTGAGTGTGAATAAGAAAAACAAAATATTGTCACAAACTAAATAAATAAGAAACTATATATAATATTTAAGATATTATATACATCGCGTAGGTAAGCCGCGAAACGGAGATTTATATAATTAGATATTACTTCATGTACCCGAAAAAAGATATAAGGGTGTGCCGCTGGGGGTTGAACCACAGATCCACCGATTTGCGCTCAGTGTGCCCTTACCACTAGACCACAGCACGGCATTCGGGTATATGAACTCAGTTGGAAAGCAAATTTAGCCATCGGGGAGGAATGGACCCGGATTTGGCGCCACAAATTCCTCCGTCAACCTGGTGCAATCCAGTTGGCATAGTTGAGACGACCTCAATTTTAACTAATTTATAAATAAGAAACTATATATAATATTTAAGATATTATATACATCGCGTAGGTAAGCCGCGAAACGGAGATTTATATAATTAGATATTACTTCATGTACCCGAAAAAAGATATAAGGGTGTGCCGCTGGGAGTTGAACCACAGATCCACCGATTTGCGCTCAGTGTGCCCTTACCACTAGACCACAGCACGGCATTCGGGTATATGAACTCAGTTGGAAAGCAAATTTAGCCATCGGGAGGAATGGACCCGGATTTGGCGCCACAAATTCCTCCGTCAACCTGGTGCAATCCAGTTGGCATAGTTGAGACGACCTCAATTTTAACTAATTTATAAATAAGAAACTATATATAATATTTAAGATATTATATACATCGCGTAGGTGAGCCGCGAAACGGAGATTTATATAATTAGATATTACTTCATGTACCCGAAAAAAGATATAAGGGTGTGCCGCTGGGAGTTGAACCACAGATCCACCGATTTGCGCTCAGTGTGCCCTTACCACTAGACCACAGCACGGCATTCGGGTATATGAACTCAGTTGGAAAGCAAATTTAGCCATCGGGAGGAATGGACCCGGATTTGGCGCCACAAATTACTACATATACTAATACTAAATATGTCGACACAAAAAATCTGGTGTGACAAGCACAGAACACAACTTTCTCTTACCAAAGCTGAGTTGTGTGCTGTGCGACTAGTCACACTAGATTCTTTCTCTCATTCGGCTAGGTATCTCTTTTATTTATTTTTTCATTTTTGTGGTTTTAGTTATAAATAGATTATGTTTGGCAATCGTTGACCTAAATGTTATCAATACCTTGATTTTCTATATGGCAATAATCCTTTGCTGATGCTTTCCTTTCGAATCTAAAGCTTACGATGCTTTGTGGAAAAAGTCAAATCTGCTTTTTATTTTTTGACGTAAATTACGTCTCGCTTTTCTTATATAGTAAAATTTACAAATATTGGATTTTTTCCATCTAAAGAAAAGTAAATATTGTAATTATCTAGAAAATACACTAAAAATATTTCTTTTTAAACTTATCCATCTATTTTATACCTACATGTAATAACGTATTTCGTTATTTTCGTTTACGCAGTTTAAACGGATTTACCTTTAAGCAAATCAACATAAAAGCCTTTTCATTTCTAGAAGCCCCTTGTCCCTGTTTTCTCGGCTCGTATTCGCATTTCTCCTTAGGGATTAACCTGGAGAGATGGGATGTTTTCTCTGAAGCTGTAGTGGACCACGATAAACACATCTGTTTGGGCCGACTTATTCGGGAGAAAAAAAAACAAAACATTCTCACTATAGTATAACACCTTTATTTCCACCTTGTTTTTATTTTTTTTTTTTCCATGACCTAAATAAATTCTTTGAAAAAATCTGGTGTGACTGGTCGTACAGCAGACACTACTTCCTCATACCTTCGGTAAATTAAAGTTGTGTTCTGGGCTTATCACACCAGTCAACATAAATCTAGTTTCCGACAATACGGTACATTAGAATTCCGGATGTAAAATTTATAAACAGAGGAAAATATTTTTATTTCCAAAAAATTTTTCAATGGGCCGAAATTTTTTATTTTCTTTCAAAATATAGGCTGCAGTATTTTTTTTATTTTTGATATAAATTGTTTTTATTGGTCAAAGTTTTGAGGGAAAAAAATCTTTTGTGAGAAGCTATTTTGTTTCCAATATTTAGTCTAGTGATTTTTTAGTTTTGTCAAGATTTAGGTTTATTTTCTATTTAATGATATTTAATAGTTTGAAATATACTAAGAAAGAATACAGTATATAAATCAGTGGCGTTATTTCAACTTTTTCTTGGGGGGGGGGGGGGGCAAAGATTTTTTTTCTTAAAATTTACTTACAAGTAGGTAGTACTCGAATTCGGCCAAAAGATATTTAACTTAATTAATTGTCTAATTTTTTATATATTCGTAGATATATTTTGAAATATTTAATTTAAGAATAATATAAAATTTTATAAAAATCAGAGCCCTGGTCTGTGCTTGTCATACCAGATTTTTTTGTGTCGAGATATATTTAGTTTCCGCCGATATATTAGTATTCAAGAAGTAAAATTTACAAACATTTATTTTTTGTTACCATGGCAACCATTTCTCCTATCTCTTCTATGAAGTACGAAAGTAAAGTGTGCTTCAGAAGATTTTAACGGTAAAATGAGAGTATACTTTTTAAAGAGCTTCTAAAAAATATTTGATTTATGAATTTTAATCAAAATCGTTCGAGCGAATTTTGAGAAAATCGAAAAAACTAAAAAACTACATCAGTAAAGTACTACAACCCCATGTAGTACTTTTTCCCGATTTTGTTCAAAAGCTTATTTTCATGGGTCTTAAATATAAAATTCAACCATCTAGCTCAATTCCTTCATGCCTTAATTGAAAAATTGAACACACACAGACAACCAGACAGACTATGTCATGAAAACCACTTTTTTGGATTCAGGGGACCTTAAAAAATCTCGACATCAAATTTCGACATGGAATCCAATACTTTCTCTCTCTAAATATTAACATATATAGAGGTAAGAGAAAGTAAAAAGGGTAATACGATCATAATGATTTTTACTTTCTCTTTTTCCATAATAATCCAATATAAAGTTTTTTTTTTTTTTTTTTTGTAAAATTATATGATATTAAAACCTCTTCAATTATAGAAAGTGAAGAGCTGTTTTAAAGCATATTTATCTCCCCCAATTAATTGAATCACAATGTATATTATTTAACCTGCTAAAAAAGGGAACAGTATCGGCTTAATAGGGCAACAAATGCAATTAAGAATTAAAAAATAGCGATGTTTAGCTTAAATTACATACTTGTTAAAGTATATAAATTTACATTTAAAACAATCATTACAAAAAAAAAATATTTTTTTTTAATTATATAAAATTTCGTAAACAAAAATGTGGTTTTTATTGAAAAATAAGACTTACGCTCATTATAGTAATTAAAGAATAATTTTATATAACGTGTATTTAATATATTTTATCACGTAATTAAAAACCTTGACATGTTCCCTTTAGAAAAATTTACAAGCTCTGTGAAGGAATTATTTTCTAATGACACAATCTTTAGATCTTCGGTAGCTATAATTGTAAAATTTCTATCTACTGTATATTTTTGAATTCTATCTACAAGACAGACCAAGTCGCGAAAATCACTTTTTTGAATTCAGGGGAAAACGTGTATATCCATCTAATTTTTGACATGAATCCAATACTTTTTCTCTCTATATATTAACATATATATAGAGGTAAGAGAAAGTAAAAAAGGAAAGATAGAAGAAATTATTGCCATGGTAACAAAATATAAATATTTTCTCATGTATATAAATTTTACATCTTGAATTATAATATATCGATGGAAACTAAATATATGTCGACACAAAAAAATCTGGTGTGACAACTTTCTCTTACCAAAGATAAGAGAAAGTTGTGTGCGGTGCAATCAGTCACACCAGATTTTTATAATATTGATATTTTCCATTCATTTGATTGTATCTTTTCTAAACAGATATCTTAAACCACACATCACATATTCATCTTTAATATTAGATTATATGGACCCTGTTACACATTAGTGTGTCAAGCGCCAGCTACCGAGTTTTGAGAAAATTAACATTAAAGTTTTTTGTTTTGTTTAGATTATATATAATTTTTTTTGTCAATTGTGCAAGTAACATTAAATATAAATTTTTTTAGGACATATTTCATAAAAAAATAGGCTACTATTAATTATAGCATTTGAAACAATATTCCGTGCTTAACCCAATTTTTTTTGGCGCTTGACACACTAATGCATAACAAGTTCCATATAGTCAACGAATGTATGGCGATTATCTGAACTCACTTCTTTCTCTAATGTTGATCAAATAAATTTGATCCGAAACATCTAAAATTTCATTCAAGAAATTCTTTTACTTGGCTGCCTTCGCCACCCCCTCTTCACGTCTTCGTTGAATACACCCATCAGATATAGCTAATTATATATTCTAAAAGACAAAAAGAAAACGTTTTAATTAAAAAAAAAAATTCATGATTTTTTTTTTCTTTCGTATCGATTTAATTAAATTTTTCCAAAAATTCAATTTTTTTTTTTTTATTATCGGAAGTAAAAATAATATTTCCTAAAGTAAAAGTCAATATTTGAATTTATTCTAGAAGAGTGCTTACTCCCAGCTACTAAACTCTCGCCTTTTTAGTAAACTCTGGAATTGGAAGAATTTTAATTAGAGTATCATCTTACAAAAGCCAACTTCCACGTTCCAAGAGAGAGAGAGATCTTTTAAAAACAAAATATCTTATTTAGCAACTTTTAAATTTAACCAAATGTTTGAATTAGTAAGCTACTCTTCTATATACCTGTTCAAATATTATAGTTATATAGGTCTATCTAATTGTCCGTCTCTCACGCTTTATTTGATCAACTCGTCGTCGGAATTTCGAAAAGGAATTTTGCCCTCTTATAGAGAACGTTATATAGAGTCCAAAAAAAAAAACTAGAATGGCTAAATTTCCATTTGGAGAGTTTTTTTTAATTCCCTTTTGCTGAGCCTGATTGAGAGCTCATTTATGGTTATACTTATTCTTTTATACTGTAGGCTCTTTATCAGTGTTTTCCAAATTTTTGAAGTACACGGAACCCCAAAAGTGCGTTGGGAATAACATTACACACTAGGAGCACCCTACCTTTTTTTTCCCCTAGCAAAACGAAATTTTTTCCGCCCTCCGGAAATATTTTTTCGAAATTTTTGCCTCCCTGGCAAAATTCTTTTTCCCCTTTTACCGCCCTGTCAATAATTTTTTCTTTGTTTTTTCCGCCTCTATATTTATTTATTTAATTTTTATAAATATCTCACGGCACCCCATAGGCATTCTTGCGGTGCACATCGGTTGGGAACCACTGCTCTATATATTTATTAATATCGACGGCTACCGGGGGTCGATCCACAAAAATTTTGAAAATTCAGAATTTTCCTTTTGTCAAGCTTTTTTTTTTTTTTTTTTGTTTTTTTTTTTTTTTTTTTTTGTTAATCCTAATAACTAAATAATTAAATCCCTCAAAATGAAAAATAAAAAAAATTATTATTTATTATTAGAGGAATTTTTAATCATAGGCCACATTTTTTGTATTAAATATTTATTAAAATTATAAATACTGTACAACGTTTCGACTGCTTATTCTGCAGCCGTTAAGTACTGTGCACTTGCTCCGACTCAAGTGAACTGATAACAGCTGCAAAATAAGCAGTCGAAACGTTAATTTTAAATTTTAATAAATATTTAATACAAAAATGTGGCCTATGATTAAAAATTCCTCTAATAATAATATTTCAAACCACAAAAGCTTTAATAAACACAATTGTTATTTAACTTTACCAAGGCCGGTAAAACTCTATGGAATATATAGATAGGTATTTATAAAATACCTACGTAAAATAAAATAAAATAGAAACTATAAAAATTTAAAAAAAAAATTTGTTTAAAGTCTTTTTTGGCGTGTAAGGCCACATTTATATCCCATTCCTATAAATTTCAAATGATTGGTAGCCAATTCAAATAAAATAAATTTTTCTGGCTTGGGGAGGGAAGCGAACCCGAGATCCCAGCCATGATTTTAAAATATTTCAAATACCTCTTTCTCTTTTGTTAATTTTATTTATAATTTTATTTTTATAGTGTGTATAGATAGCTATCTCAATTTTTTTTTCTTGACATATTTAGAATATATTACTATACTAAAAATCTAATTTATAATTTATAATTCAATTTTACCCTTCATAATAGAATCTCCACAACTAGATTCATTTTTGCTTCTGGATGGCGAATTTTATGATCATCTAATTGAAGCTGAACAGTATCTTTTGCCTTTTTACAGCAGCTATTAATTTCTTTTATAGTCGATTTCAAGCTCTAGCTAATAAGCCTATTTCGAAATTTAATTAGTCTTGATAATTATGTCTGTAAAATGAGATGAAATCACAGAATTATGTTGAACACAAAATCGACTATCTCCATTTTAAATTTCCTGTTCCTATTAGTGCACAATCAATCTCATTTTGTTTCATTTTTTTCGGATATCCATTCGCCTATTTGCGAGTATTTCATTGTAATCAAGCAAAAATATTATACTAAATAAAGTTTTCCATCTTAAAACAGGACCTTGTTGAAAAAATCCGGTGTGACTAGTGGCACAGCCTCACATTCGGTTATCGAAAGTTGTGTTCTGTGCTTGTCACACCAGATTTTTTTGTGTCGACATATATTTAGTTTCCGACAGTTCGGTACATTCGATTTGATTTTTTTTTTTTTTTTTTTTAAACATTCACACATTTTTCTCATTCACACTACCACACACACATTCACACTGTCTTTTCGGCAACTTAGGCCATACAAGACTTTTACGATAACCGTTGTAATATATATTAATCTATTGTGGGTTCAGGCATTTCTATTTAAGCCATCTGGTATCCAAATGGCTTAAATAAAATCATCGGACTGCCTGGGTCCGAACCCGCGACGTTTGGTATAGGAGGTAGGCACGCTACCTACTACGCCAGACCCGAGGGCACATTCGAATTTCAAGATGTAAAATTTATAAATATGAGAAAATATTTATATTTTGTTACCATGGCAACCATTTCTTCTATCTTTCATATGAAGTACAAGAGTAAAGTTGGCATCAGAAGATTTCAGTTCAATTCAAATTAGAATATACATTTTAAAGAGCATCTAAAAAATAATTGATTTTTGAATTTTAATAAAAATCGTTGGAGCGAATTTTGAGAAAATCGAAAAAAACTGAAAAATTGCATCAGTAAAGTACTAGTACTCTTTGGTCGATTTTGTTCAAAAGCTTCGTGTCACATGCCTAACTTAAATATAAAATCTCAACTTCCTTCTTTTTCGATCTTGAGATATTATGTTCACAGACACACAAACATACACACACAGACAGACGATGTCGCGAAAACCACTTTTTTGGGACCTCAAAACGTGTATATCCGTCAAAATCTCGACATTGAATTTTTGACATGAATTCAATACTTTCTCTATATATTAACATATAGGCCTATAGAGGTAAGAGAAAGTAAAAAAATTAATTAATTGATAATAATATGTTCACTACTTTTATAGTGTAACAATATTTTATGCCTTCGTTTTTTTCTCATGAATGAAATTTGCACTTGACTGCGTTAACCGCAGAACCTACCAGTATTGTGGGTTGCATGAGTGGTCAGGCGTTTTTTGTCGTAACAATAGGAGTTAGAGTTCGTAATTTATTTGTTTAGAGTTCGTTATTTATTTAAGGGAAATAATATCACTACAAAACGGATAGCTGGACAGGGAATCTCCCCTTGTAGAATGGGGCATGCCTTTTTATAATCTCATGATAGGATCTCCCGACACGTCTCTTGACAATCTCTATATTTAATATTAAGCAACTAAAGAATTCTAAAATTCCTTTATTAATCTCTACACTACGTATTTAAGCAGGTGAAGCGAGTATAAAAGATTTATATATTGCAATATTTAAAAAAAAAAATATATATTCTCTTGAACAGAAGAAATTTAATTATTTTAATCACCCACCCCTTTCTTTATGTCAAAATTCAAAAGTATTTGTATGAAAACTTTTTATTTCTTTCCCTTTAAAAATGACAAATATTTAATATTCACTTGAGCTCTTTTTTATTATAAATATCCTAGGCTTTGATCCATTTTTATTTTCCTTTTCTGATTTGCTTCGTTTGATTTTTGACTTTTTTTATTTATTTGTTATACATTTGAAAAATATGGAGCTATTGAAAGGAAAATATTTCACAAAAGAATAGACAAGGATAACAGGAATTGTATATTGCATACATTTACAATATCAATTCACTGTTTAATAAATGATGCAACATATGGTTAATAAGATTTTTTTATTTTAATAAATAAACTCGCATATAAAAGACAAAATGAGAATTTTATAATAGAGATAAAAAAAATTTAGATGAGTGAAAAATAACTTCCCTAAATTTGATTACTTTTAACATTTTGACTCGTATCTCGAGTAATTCTGCTTGACACCTTCGCCATTCGTTAAAGATAAAATCAGTTTTACTTTATTAGACATCTCATTTATACGGTTATATTTTATATCATAAAATATTGTAATCTCTTAAAGTTCGTCTTTTAGATATAATGTTTAGAGAGTTAAAAAATCACTGCTTATATTACCTTACTATATATACTAAATAATAATGTATGTAATTTGTTATCCTCTTGAAGGAAAAAAAAATAGGCTCAGTCGCATTGATAGCTTGCATGTTTACTGGATAGATTAATTCAGAGAGATCACACTTAAACGAGACGACATCTTGGTATCGTGGTATCATGTTACAATCTCGAGCTCCGATTTGACCCCAAATAGAGGGTGTGCTCACATCTCATTGTTGAGTAACCTGATCTTTGGTTGCTGAGTGTTTCATTTAGGCTAACATAATTTAAACACTAGATACTATTATTAATATGGTTAATAGACACTTATTTGAATACTACATAAAATATGGTGATTACTTGAGAAAGAAAACGCTATATTTTCAGCAATTTTTTATTTTTTTGCAAGGCAATAATGAATATATTTAGAAAATGGGGCCGCTGGTGTAATGGGCTAGGATGTCGGTTTCTACAAAGGAGATCCGTGTTCAAATCCTGGGCGTGAGGGATTTTTCATTAAATAAAAATATTTAGCCAAATATTTTTCGAGATCTATATAATTGAATAAGATAGGCCTAATAGTATTCAAAATACCTCGATTCGGACTAAACAAGTCATAGATATATTCTACAAGACTGTTTTTTATAGGAGAGGCCAAACATCCCATGGCCCCCGGGAATCGAACCCTCCGCCTTTCCGGGCATAGGTGTGCTACTTATTTAATGTAAACAAATCCTCAAGCAAGCCCTGGATTGGAATATTGGTTCCCGTCGCAATAGCCCCCAGGTAGCTCTACGAGGAGGGGGACGTAAAGAAGGTTACCTCTCAGTGATGCACTCTTCGAAAGGAGTAGGCTACACGCCGGTGCTGAGGGAGTCTCTCCTCAAACTAGGACATAGCAACGAAGAGGTTGGATAAGAGGAACCATAAATAAGGATTAGTTCACTGGTGGATTTTGATAGGGAGGTCAAACAAAAAAAAACCTTTTATTCTTTTCTCCCCCCGGGAGCTGACCCTCCCTCTCATAAAATCCCTTCCTCCCAAACCCCAAAATTTTTAGTTCACTAGCTAGAGACGATAGCAGGAGGTGGAGTTAGAGTTAGGAAATAATGTAACTTCACGAGGTGCCGGTAGATGGCTACGACCAGAGGCCTGGGTTTGAGGTTTGCTTCGTACACGAAAGCACCTCGGGTAAAAAAACGGGAATCGCGATAGGAATTTCAAATTATAATAATAATTTAGAAAGTATTGGATTCATGTCAAAAATTCGATGTCGAGATTTTGATGAATATACACGTTTTGAGGGTCCTGAATTTAAAAAAAGTGGTTGGTGTGTGTGTGTGTGTGTGTGTGTGTGTATGTCTGTGGTAATTTTTTTCGTCAACGAAATCTCAAAAACTATTCATTCAATTGTTTTGAAATTTTGCAACCATAAACTAGGGGTAGAGGCCAAGAACTGAAAAGCTTTTGGTAAACATCGGACCATTAGGGGGGCTCTAGGGGGGGGGGGACAAAAATTTTTTTCCTACATAACCTATAATTTTTTTTATATATTTAAAAACTAGACTTCCTCCCGAGTAAAATGATATATAATATGTATAACATCGGATCATCAGGGGGGGGGGGGCTCTAGGGGGGGACAAATATCTTTTTCTTGAGTAGTGGGTGGGCAAAGTTGTGCGCTCGGCTTAGTCCGACCCTTTATTTTTATTTTCTTCCTGGCTGCATGTGACTATTGGTCATTATAGGTCTTCGGACCTTATGCACCCATTCCAAAAAAAAAAAAAAAAAAAAAAAAAATAAGTACTCGAGTTACCTTCAACTCAGGATTATAAACTTAAATGATATATCCAAGCATATTTATTTAATCCATTTGGTATCCAAATGGCCTAAATAAAATCATTGGACTATCCCGCGACCCTTGAAATAGAAGACTAGCACGCTAGCAACTACACGAAGGCCCAAGCTATTAAATAATAGGCTATTTATTATTCATATTTTTTAATAACTCGCTCACTGTTTGGAAATTTTGCAATTGGCATCGGAGACTTTTTAGACACCGTGCTTATTGTATTTATTTTAATAAGAATTTTTATTTTATTTGAAATTCCCCTACTTTGGGGAGGGGTGATCAAAAGCCATCGCCTTACCCTCCCTCCTTTACCCCTCAGCGCCCAGAGTGGGGGTAGACGCCATCAGCGCGCGCCTACCGTGTCAGTAGCCGATCGGCCAGTGAACATCTAACAAACTAGTGTCTTTTTTTATCTGTGCTTACAAAAGTTTTCTCATTTCGTTGCTCCGACAATTTCATTTTGTTATTATACATAAATAACACATCCTCATCATTTTTGTTCCTTCCTGCGAATGCATCACTTCCAACTGCAACCCGTTTGTTTGTCTCCTCTGGCACTCTCTCCGTTTGCATCCCAGCATTCTCCTTTATCCAGGTATTTTATATAAATATTACAAAGACTATTAGCATAATTAATTATTCGAAAATGGTATATAACTATAAACAACTAATATTTGAAAAAAGTATAAAGGAACAGTTTTTAAAAAGATGCATTAATGGCATAGTTGTATTCTCTTTAAAATATCCTTCAGCCATTTTTGTCGCTCTCCGTTCTCCTCCTTGTAGCAACCATTTCTCACCAGAGCGCTCTGGTGTCGCCCAAATAATATAATTATTTATATTCTCTTGCAACTATACTCCAAAAGAGATTAATAATTATTTAATGTTAAATGAATAATGGAATGAAAAAAGAGGTCGGCTTATTTATTATTATTCTCATCTATAAAATAAAATTGAACCAAGTTTATTATATTTTAATGCAAAATCTATAAAAAATTGTTTAGTTGTTAATTATACTGATATGGTAGGTGCCAGTAGAAAACATTCATGCGATATTTTACTGGCGCCAGTGTATTTTTTGAAAATTAAACCTTCCTAATTGTGAGATATTCTTTATTTAATTTTGGTATTATGCATTAAAATTATCTTTTATAATATAAACTGTTAATCCTTTTAATTAAATATAATTTGAAAGAGTAAAGTGGTTATATATAATTTCAAGGAAAATAAAAGTTTTATTGCTTTTTACTTTCTCTTAGCCTATATATGAAATATACCGGTATAGAGAGAGAAATTGCGTCATGTCAAAAATTCGATGTCGAGATTTTGATGGATATACATGTTTTGAGGTCCCCTGAGTCCAAAAAAGTGGGTCCCGCAAATTGGTCTGTGTGTTGTGTGTGTGTGTGTGTCTTTGTCTCTGTTCAAAATAAAGCATGAAGGAAGTGAGCTACAGGGTTGAAATTTTCTATTTAAGTTAGTTAACCCCTTGAGGCGTGAAAATAAGCTTTTGATCAAAATCGGGCAAAAAATACTTTAGACCAATTGTCTATAATTTCAAAAGATAGCAACAATTCGTCACTTTTCTTCTTCTTATTTAAATGAGAAATTTAATTAATGTTAATTATTTCTGTAATTACGCACATTTAGAGAAAATTTGCATCCCTTTACGAGTTCTAAACATTTATTTTCAATGGTTTTCTTAGAGATGCTTAACATCCGAATTAATTTAACTTGATACGTCTTTGAAATCGGAACATCCCAATGAAATTAATACATTTCCCAATTGAAATTGCACTTTCTTTTCTTCTCTACTTGTAGGCCAGTCAATAAAGACAAAAAAAAGGCCTTAAATCGCAAAACGTAAAGTATTCCTGCATTTTTGGTATGTTATTTAGACCCTTGGGGAAGTGCGGAACCACATTTTGCAATCAAAAAAAGTTGTGCTTCCCGCGTAGTACGAGAAAAACTGCGCAATTTTCGCACTTTATTCAGTTTTTGCAGTTTAATTCAAAAACTATGGGCTTTTTGACATTAGTTGCTTATAGCATTTTTAAAGTGCATTAAATTTAAAACAATTAAAGCCAACTTGCAGCTCTGTATCTCTAATAGTTTTTGAGATATGATGATTGAAAAATGTACAAGATTTTCACAAATGTTACAATTTTCAGTTTTGCTTATGTTTAAAGCCGAATATCGGCTTAACCGCTCAAGATTAGAGAAAAGTTGTGATAAATTGATTTTTAGCACATTTAATTACCTTTCATTTAAGCGCGGTACGGGGTCAGTAACCCTTGTAGTTTTCTTGTAATCGTAAAAAAATAAAAATTGCAGTAATAGTCCAGTCAAATTTCACATTAAATTCGCAAACGCGAATTTAACGCTGCATTTTTGGTATGTTATTTGGACCCCTTAGAGAGTGTGAAACCACATTTTGCAATCAAAAAAAGTTGTGCCACCTGAGTAATACGAGAAAAACTTCAAAATTTTCGGACATTTTTCAGTTTTTGCAGTTTAATTCAAAAATATGAGCCTTTGACATTAGTTGTTATTATCATTTTTAAAGTGCATTAAATTTCAAACAATTAAGCCAAACCACAGCTTTGTAAGTTTAATAGTTTTTGAGATATGATGCAATTTCATGTAGTGTTATTTAAAACTTGTATTATTGGAATTTTTGTTTTTTAAGTTTATAAGAGAATTATAAGAGCTAATGACCCCGTTTTGCGCTTAAATGAAAGGTAATTAAATGTGCTAAAACTCAATTTATCACAACTTTTCTCTTAGCATGAGCCGTTATGTCGATGTTCGGCTTTAAACATAAATAAAATTGAAAATTGTAACATTTCTGTTGTGTTTAAAGCCGAATATCGACATAACGGCTCATGCTAAGAGAAAAGTTGTGATAAATTGAGTTTTAGCACATTTAATTACCTTTCATTTAAGCCCAAAACGGGGTCATTAGCTCTTATAGTTCTCTTATAAACTTAAAAAACAAAAATTCCAATAATACAAGTTTTAAATAACACTACTTGAAATTGCATCATATCTCAAAAACTATTAAACTTACAAAGCTGTGGTTTGGCTTCAATTGTTTGAAATTTAATGCACTTTAAAAATGATAATAACAACTAATGTCAAAGGCCCATATTTTTTGAATTAAACTGCAAAAACTGAAAAATGTCCGAAAATTTTGAAGTTTTTCTCGTATTACTCAGGTGGCACAACTTTTTTTTGATTGCAAAATGTGGTTTCACACTCTCCTAAGGGGTCCAAATAACATACCAAAAATGCAGCGTTAAATTCGCGTTTGCGAATTTAATGTGAAATTTGACTGGACTATTACTGCAATTTTTGTTTTTTTACGATTACAAGAAAACTACAAGGGTTACTGACCCCGTACCGCGCTTAAATGAAAGGTAATTAAATGTGCTAAAAATCAATTTATCACAACTTTTCTCTAATCTTGAGCGGTTAAGCCGATATTCGGCTTTAAACATAAGCAAAACTGAAAATTGTAACATTTGTGAAAATCTTGTACATTTTTCAATCATCATATCTCAAAAACTATTAGAGATACAGAGCTGCAAGTTGGCTTTAATTGTTTTAAATTTAATGCACTTTAAAAATGCTATAAGCAACTAATGTCAAAAAGCCCATAGTTTTTGAATTAAACTGCAAAAACTGAATAAAGTGCGAAAATTGCGCAGTTTTTCTCGTACTACGCGGGAAGCACAACTTTTTTTTGATTGCAAAATGTGGTTCCGCACTCCCCCAAGGGGTCTAAATAACATACCAAAAATGCAGGAATACTTTACGTTTTGCGATTTAAATGTCGATATTGACTGGCCTATTGTATTTATTTCTTTTTTTGTTTTTCTTCAACTTCTTATTTAGATGTCTTTTATTTATACTCACAAACTTTTACTTCTTTCTAACACTCATGTTCTTGCTTATCAAAAAGGGCCACAGTACAACTTTAATCTCTATATATATAAAAAGGACCTTTACAAAAAAAAAAAATTAGTTTTTTATTTGTAAAGCAAATTTATGTAAAGTTAACCTAGCGTGAAACATACCTAAGGACAGTCAAGTTGATTTAATGTTAAGAACATCTCTGACGTAAGCTATACCTTGTTATACCTTGGTTATATCGTGTAATACAAGAGCAAATAGCAACTTGATTGAGCGTGTTGGCTTCTTCACTAGAATCTGAACCGGGTGACGGCGGGTGATGAATGATCGATGGCCGTCAGCACAAAATCTCCTTTTAATGATCCTCATTAGGATTAACTGCCGGCGATTGCTCCTTCTCTATTAAGTTGCCAATGGGCCATCAACATCAAATTATACTTTCTTCGTTATATTTATTTCAACAGTTATACGCTTTCTTTTATCAAATGTGTGTGTATGGGAACGGTATTAAAATTGATGAACGCAAATTTTTCAAAATAAAATTTTTTATTTAGCCGAGGGCGGATTTCTATAAAAAATTATTTTTTTTGTTCTTTTCTAATATACTCGTACACAAAATAGCGTTATTCTATCCAAGAAAGGTGTCTTCTTTTATGTATATTTTGTCATTGGGTAGGTCGTGAAAATATAAATTATTATGATTTTTATTTTACTTTCTCTTACCATATATATGAAATATTGCGATCATGTCAAAAATTTGCTCTAACGATTTTGATTAAAATTAATAAATCAACTACAGTGGAACCTCGCTTAACGAGTTTAATTCGTTCCAGAATCAAACTCGTAAAACGAAACACTCGTTATGCGAAACAATTTTTCTCATATAAATTAATGTAAAATTCGATAATGCTGTTCCATGTCGAAAAAATACTCTCTTGTGGCCGTTTTCTTACGGATTTTTCGTCGCGGACATTTTTGAAAGGGTTTAATAATCTTTTCTCACAAAAAATTATAAATCTATTACCTGATTACCTTCCTAATAATTTGCGAGATCAAGAAAACAAATTTACCCTCAATTTTGTCATTAGAGTTTTCGATATGTGTACTAGCGTAATTAATCGCACATTTCTCAACTACTAATGAAAAAATTGAGTAGTTGGGATATGTGCGATTAATTACGCTAGTACACATATCGCAACTACTAATGACAAAATCGAGGGCAAATTTGTTTTCTTGTCCCCGCATGGTCCTGAAGAAGGAGTCGTTTGGACTCCGAAACGTTGACTCATAGCAGAGATAATCCTAATAAATTGGCATGAAAATCAATTCCAGATTTCAATTTATCTTCATCCTTCTCAATAATTTCTACCAGGTTGTCCCCTATCTTCATTTACTAATAATATCAATGGTAAAGCCCGCCTTCGGCGGGCAAATGCATCATGTTTATTCTTGCTGACTTGTTTGGACATTTTTTTGGATGATATTTTTTGTTGGTGTTTGTTTTCCTCAAAAGAAAAATTCTTATTCAAACTATTTAAAGCTTTGCTATTTTTTATCCGATTCTTCAATAAAATTGAACCTTTAAAGGAATATTTGCTATTCAAACTATCCCTATGAAACCGGGAAAGAGGAAATAAGGATGAGTTAAGTCCTGTCATACAAAATATTCGCCTCGAGTGCCTTCCTCAATTTATGCTATGCCACAAAGTCAAAGGGTTTATGGAGTAAAATAAAAACATGAAAATATACATACAATAGTTAGAAATTGCTAGCAGCACACTTGCAAGTTTACCTGCAAAGTTTACAAAAATAAATTCAAAAGAATATGTTTTAAATAATGGTAAAAAAATTTTAGGACAATTAAAACATACGTCATTCGAATTTTTTTATCCACTATTTAATTACTGTATTTTTTATTTTAGTAAAGCAAGAAGGGAAAATTTGAATAATATTCCTAAGGTAGTAAATATTTGATTAATTTTCATCTTAATCACATTTCAAAGCTTTGTTTATTCACATGGAATGACATCAAAGGGCCTCGAAATGTTCATCTCGCATATCTTTACCTTGTGTTTATAAAAATATCCCACATCTAATTATGTTTAGATTTGTCTTAGGGAAATTAATGTTACTAGATGTAAAACTGAGAAGGAAGCAAATTATTTTACATAGAGTAGCATGGCATTCTTATAACTTGTGTTCAAAATAAGAACGCATTTGGTTGAATAAAATAAGTTATATCTATCTCTTGCAACTAGATTAAAGCTTAATATATATAATTCGTTAATGTCCGTATGTATTTCTGTCACAATTTCACCCAAATGAATTGTATGAAGATAATAGAAATAAAGGGGACTCACTGGTGTAGTGGGCTAGGGTGTCGGCTTAACAACTAGCTGACTTTTAAAATGAGAAGACTCTTAACAGTGGCGTAACGTATTTTAGCTGCCCCCCCCCCCCCGCAACCTTTTTTCGCCACGGGCCGAGGGGGCCCCCCGATGGAATGAAGTTCTTTAACGCGGCTTACGGAGATGAAACGGGAGAAAATAACGGGATATATGAGTTCCCTCAAAAATGCGTTCCCTCGCCCGAGCGACGGCGAAGGTTAGCCGAAGCCTAGGCGAGGCCACGCCCACTTTCTCTTTCTCTCTATTTCTTTCTATCTACCGTAGGCGGGAAATTGCTTTCTTTTTACTTTCTCTTACCTATAGCCATAGGGCCGGAACTGGGGGGGGCAAGGGACATTGCCCCCCCTGGCATCCTCTAGGAGGGGGTAGGGGGTGGCAAAATTTCTTCTTTTTATTTCATTTATTTTTAAAAATGATATATTTTTACTTTTGAAAAATAAAATCTTCTAAATTAAAAAAAAAATTAAAAGAGAAGAAATTCATATTTTTCCAAATTTTTTCCAAAAATTTTTGATAAAATCACTAGCAAATTTTTTAAAATTTTAATTTTATTAAAATTGTGATTTTATTTAAAATTTTTAAAGTTTTATAGTAGATTTGTTTTTGTTTTATACTATTTGAACATATTAAATTATTTTAATTTTCTAAAAAAATTTTTTTGCCCCCCCCCCTGATTCAAATTCGTTCCGGCGCCCCTGCCTATAGCCTATATGTTATATTATATATTGCTGTGCGACCAGTCACCCCAGATTTTTTAAATAATATTCATATTAAATTATTGTATAATTGGAGTTGAAGAAAAGGCGTGAGGAACTTCGTTCCTGGCGGGGGTCCCACGACCCCATACGTTTGCTTTTTTTAAATTTATTTAATGTCTTTTTCGGACCCCATTTCTATTTATTTCAACAGTATTTTAGTAATTATCTATTGGGGGTCCAGGCATTCCATTTAGTATCCAAATAGCTTAAATAAAATCATTAACTTTTAAGTATTCTTTGCAATTGTGAGTGTGGTAATTTCAGAAATGTGAAGACATTTACGTTTTCTTTACATACAGGGGCTAGTATTTAGTTATTTTTTTTTTTTTATAAAAATCTGTTTTAAAAATTACATGAAATTCCTTCGCGAATGAAGAATTAAACATATATTGAGAATAGATAGGGCTTTGATTTATGATAAATTTAAAAATTTTAATTATTTGTTCAAATTTTTTTTTTTTTTTTATTCTTCGAGAGAAAATGTCTGTCACATCAGAGCTTCTTCATTTTGTATTCTAAAGGATTCCAACATTTTTTCTTCTTGTGTTCGTTCGTGTTTCTTTTTGAAATTCGCTAACAATTCGAGAGAATTTTCTCAAATAGGAGGGCAAATAACTTATTTCTGATTCAACAAATAAAGTCTGGAAATTGAATAGATTCCTGTCAAAAATATTATTTCTAAATTATTTGAATGACATATTGCTATTTTTTTTTAATGGAAGAGGAGGAGGCACTACACTTCTCTCATATATTCGATTTTATATTATTGTTTAATTGGGAGTTTTTTGTTTGTGGAAAAAATTCTTTAATATGAAACAAAAGAGGATTAATTTCGACTCATTCAATTATTTTGATAAATACCGTCATCATATTTTTTTTTTTTTTTAATATTTAATACATTATCTCTCCAATTCGAATAAATAACTTTGTCCTGAATATGAAAAATAATAATTAGATTATAAAAATAATTTTTCTTTATCTTTTGTTATTTATTTCATTTAACGATTTGGTCTTCAACAAAGGAATGCCAGTTATTTGAATAAATTCCTCGACTTTTCTTTTTTCTTAATTAGGGATGCCTATCCGAATAATCTGCGGTTTATTGAGAAACTATCCCTTTAAATTCCATTTCAATTGAATCTTTTATCTTTATATTTGGTTTAATACGACAAAAAAAGGAAAAATTCTGGTGTGATGATCGCACAGCACCCAACTTTCTTTATCTTCGATACGTTGTACAGTATTTATAAATTTAATAAATATTTAATACAAAAATGTGGTCTATTATTAAAAATTCCCCTAATAATAATATTTCAAACTACAAAAGCTTTAATAAAGACATATATTTCATTTCCAACCCATCGAATCTTTGATACATATATAGTTAAGAGAAAGTAAAAAATCTCTAACTACTGAAAATATTATCATCAAAATTACGCAAATAGGTCGGAGTCTCTAGATTTTTTTTTGTCTTTTCGACATCTTTGAATCATATAGACTTTCAACGATACTTGTTTATATTAATGTTTTGTTTTTTTGTGGTGGTCTAAACATCCCAAGGCTGGACGTCCAGGGTTCGATTCTCAGAAGCGCTTGAATTTTCGGTAGAAAAATATTTTTATTCTAATAAATAAAATATCTTTCTTCAGTCATTAGTCTCAGATCTAACACGTTGTGGTTACTCTGAAGGGTGACTTTAATGGGAATAATACTGAGGTGGGTTCCCGTTTCCTTCCACAGGAGAAGGCATCTCAAATAGAGTTGAATAATTTTTTGCCATGAGATGTATTTGAACTTGAATTGTCTTCAACTCAGGATTATAAGCTTAATTGCTTTATCCCCTCGGCTTATCGTCTATAGCAGGGGTCGGCAACCTTTTTCGGACGGGGGCCATTTTCAAAATAAAATTTTTTATACAGGCCGCACATTCAAATGTAACAACAAAACAAAATAAAATTCTTTTTCAATATTTCCAGAGCTTGAAAGAGAGAATGGTTTTTGCTTTTATTTTTCTCGTTGTTTGAAATTTTTGATGCCAAGTATCTTATTTTTTATGATTTTGGAGAGGCCTGAATAGTCTAAAAAAAAAAAATCAGACTAAGTTCACCTTTGGCTGGCCGCGCAAAAGTTGCAAAGGGCCGCAGGTTGCCGACCCCTAGTCTATTGCAATCATTAATTATGAATGGTCAAGTTTAAACTACATATTTGGAGGTAATTTCATGAGACATTGAATAAAATTAATGGTTTTAAAGCACTTCAATTTACGGTTTTTTTAATTAAAGTTTCTTCATTGGCTTTCTCTTCTTTCTTTCACTTTATTATTTGGCAAAATGCCACTTAATAATATTATTTTGTTCAAGGGAAGATACAGAGAAAAAGGGATAATACTTTTTAAAAACTACGAGGATATATTTTATATAGGCCTATATTCTTTCTATAAAATATTTAAATGAATTTCTTTTTTATCAAATTCCTACTGCAATGAGTTCTTATATAATATTATCATCAGCGGAATTATTTAATCTAAGGGTGTTGAATTATATACTTATATTTTAAAAAAAGAGATTAAAATTTTAATCTAGTTTATTTTTTTTTCACTCGGGGAAGCATGAAATTGAAACAATAAAGGACAAACTATGCTCAAAGAACGTGCTTGGGGAGAATTTCTAAAATTGACCAACGAAATAATACACGCACATAGACACCCGGATCATTTTGTGGAATCAGAGACTCCCAAAACGTGTATTTCAATCAAAATCTCGATATCGAATTTTTGATATAATCACCATACTAAATATAATATGTATTATGGAAAAAAAATAATCACTTTGAATTTCTAGCATAGTAAATAAATATTTATAACTCAACCACAAATGTCGCTTCATAACAGTACCTTCAAGGAGTTGCTGTGACATCCCGTGCTATGGAAGGGACGTAAAGCAGGTTCCCTCTGTGATGTATTCTTCGAAAGAAGTAGGCTACACGCCGGTGCTGAGGGAGTTCCTTCTCAAACTAGGACATCCTCCATAGCATAGAAGAGATTTTATGAAAGAAACCGGGAGGAATAAGGATTAGTTCTTTTGCTAAAAGGAGTTGGCGGAGGAAGGCGAGATCTCCTCTTTATTTCCTTCTATCTACCGTAGGCGGGAAATTGCTTGCCGAAGGCGAGCAAGAGGTTCCAGCGAACTCAGCTCCCTAGCTAGACCGCCTTCGGCGAGTCTATTTAAATAATATTCACATTAAATTATATTCTGAGTTGAAGAAAAAGCGTTAGGAACTTCGTTCCTGCCGGGGGTCCTACGACCCCACATGTTTGCTTTTTTGTGTCTTCTCTTGCCAGTGATGATAATAATAATTATTTCAGATTATTGCAATATTTAGATCAGTACTTAATAAACAAATTCTTTAAGACGTTTCGGACAGTCCCCACAATCGTTTCAGTTAAGCAATGCCAAGCGCGGCGAAAGCTCGGAATTGGTGACCCCGAGCAATCAGCTTGAGGAACATCCCCCGGTAGCTAGCTGTACTATATATTTTTTTAAATATATTAACACCCCTAAATGGTCTCTGTAGCCAAAAAGGGTAAAAAAGACCTTTCAGCAAAATCTCTTGTCTTCTTCTTGGCCTTAATTTGAAAAAATCTTTATATGTATTTTTAACTGATTCTTAATGCCAAGAAGAAGATAAGAGATATTTCCGAAACGACATAAAGAATTTGTTTATCAAGTGCCGATCTAAATAATTTTTATACCACTTTTCTTTTATATTTCTCACTGAAAAAACAACTCGTTCGTGCAGATGATCCATATTGCATGTATTGTGCCCTTCTGACCAACCTATACGATTTTGAAGCACTGATGATGGTAGAATAGTTATCCCGAAACGTCTCGGTAATTGTTGAAAATCGAAGGCTTTATTTTTTGCCTACGCCTGCCCCTCTTCCTTTTGCATAATAAAATTTATAATTTGAACTGAAGTTAATTGTTATTATTATTGGCAGGCTCAGAAGAGAAAACATGATTCACATGCTAGATTCTAATGTATTGAGCCCGGATTGTGATTCTCACCAACACATATATCAACTGTTTACAAACATTCGATTATTTGTTTTCGGACGTAAGCTCGTGAAAAATTCAACTTTATTTTTCTCTCTTTTTCTTTCTCGACTCCCCTTGTGCCCTTCTTTTCTCCTCCATTTCCTTTTTGCCTTTTGCCCCAGTTATCCACAGCCTCAAGACGCCCCTTTTTTTTATTTTTATTATTTTTTTTTTTATTTTGCTCTCACTGAATCAAAACGAAACGAGGGTTGAAAATCAATAGACTTAAAGATTTATATTCTAGTCTAATAATATTTCACAGTCTAAATGGGTTTTTGTCATAAATTTATTTTAAAGAATAAACAAATTTTTATCTACTATATCCTACTCTTAGAAAGACTATGCTTGTACAACTAAACGAAAAGCTTTCAGCTACGTATAAAAAATTAATTTATTTTCTCTTATGAATTAAATAGAATCCTCTCCAATATTTCAAAGAAGACATTTAATTATAAAATATAATTTCCTTCGAGCTAATTTTTTATTAAACCTATTACTTTTATAAAATTGTTGAATTATTTTCTCTTACTTGCTCTCGCTATATATATTGCAATATATATATGTTAATATAAAGAGAGAAAGTATTGCATTCTTGCCAAAATTCGATATCGAGATTTTGATGGACATGCATGTTTTGAGAGTCGCTTGAGTCCCAAAAATGGATCCCACAAAATGGTCTCACTGTGTGTCTGTCTGTCTAACAAGACAATAATAATTCTATTGCTTTCTTAAGTTATACATAATATATATGGATGTCGTCAAATACAATCCGTCAAGAGTATATACATTAATCAACACCAAGCTTCCTCTGGAAAAAATTTCAAGAAAATGATTTTTTTAATTATAATTCTAAGATGGCCCGGGCCCCTTCGGGGAAAAAAATATCAAGAAAATGGTTTTGTTACTTGTAATTTTAAGATTTGTCCTTAAAGGGCCTCGGGCCATCTTATGAAAAAAATGATTTTTTTAATTGAAATTTTGACAATGAAAATTATTTTTTTATTAGAATTTCGGAGGCACCGGGCCCGGGGATATCGTGCGGCCTTGATCGACACTATCAAGGCTCCAAAATAGAGCCTGTCCTCAAGGTAGAATACCTCAAAGAGTAATAACTCCCCTGGATCAGAAAACGGAGCTGAATGTCCGCGTGCCAAATTGGCTCTTTAGTTGTCTTGCCAAATGGTTTTAAACCCGAGAACAGTGGCAGATGGGATTTCTCTCATTTCGGGAATGCACTCACTAGTTCTTTAGATAGAGCATCCCCCTGGTATATGAATGCACCAGGCAAGGCTAGAATTTTAAATCTTCTAAAAACTTTCCTGCATGGGCTTCTTATGTTGCAATCACCAACTCCTTTTTTTGCAAGATAAAGACGCTCTTCTATCGCAGCTTTGTGCCCTACATATTACAGAAGTATTATATAGGTCATTAGAGAGTGATAGTTGGAAAAATAATAATTTCTTGCCCTAATATTACTGAACAAATTTAATTCCTCCCCATCGGGACCATCGAACCCCTACTGCAAAAGTTGTGTTCTAAAGAAAACAAGAAGGAAATGTTCTATGAGACGGAAATTTTTCCAGACAAACATTTTTTAAAAGGCAAATTGTATTTGTCAAAGTAGAAATAACCCAACACTTTTGAAAGACATGTGAAATAGATGAGACGGAGTTTATTTAAACATTCAATTTTTAATTGTTTAAAATCACAATACTTATATTTTAGTATGATATTTGCTAAAATCAACATTAAAATATCTTGTTCTCTTATTTAGTCAAATGTTACCAACATCAAGTTTAAATCATTATTTTGAACAAATATGTAGATAAACCAATATTTACTTTATATGATTAAACACATATTGAAATTATGCTAGTCTTAATTAAATTATAAAATAAAATTTAAAAAAATTAAACCATCTGAACCCTACTAATTAAAATTGATTCATTAGGATATTTCTGCAAACTTGAACGATCAAATTAATTCAATTCAATTCAATCCCATTTAGATCCTCTCGCTCCCATTGATATGGAAATGTTATAATAGTACCAACAATGAATAGTAGAAACAATAAAGTTGGCCATTTATTTAAATCATTTAGTTCCCAAATGGTGTAAATAAATAAATATGCCTGGACCCCAAAATATATCGTAATTAACACAACAATAAATTAAAGTCTAAATAGACTGAGATGCCGAATGCTTAAATATATATCGACGCTCTCAGTAGAAAAGTGTCTAAATAAAATCATCGGATTGCCTGGGGTCCGAACCCCCGACCCTTGGTATACAAGGCAGGCGCGCTACCAACTACGTCAAGCCCGCGGTCCAGTTCGAAAAGTTGCCGCAAGTGTTTAACAGTGGCTCCAAAAATGACAATGAAATGTTTTTTGGCTCTCCTGAAAAATAAACAAAAATGGAGTTAGGCACTTTGCTAATTAGAACGTCGATATATAATTTTAATATTTACATTTTCTTAGTCAAGACAAAAAGCTAACAAATATTCTTTGAATTATGAAATGAGGTTTATTCCTCTACTTGAGATATATTAATTTAGAAAAAAAATGAAATACGCAGCTGACTTTAAACATTTTTTTAGATTCAGATGTAATTTTCTTTTTATTTTTTTCTCTGGCGAAAAAATAAATTCATTCTGTTTTTTTTTTCCTTCAAAACCTTTGTTATATCATACCATGAAAAATTATTCCCATTCTTCATTTCAACAAGAAGAGAAAGAGAAGCCAGATTGAATCTCAAGGGATTTTCAATACGAGGAGCTTTCCGAATTACTGAATTAGACTTTCCAGTCAAATATTCAGAAGTTATTACTAATTGTGACGTTTGGGAGTCGTAAACTTCTTAATCACCAGTGCAAATCGGATAATCAAAACTTTTTATGTTCCTTTTATAATTTTTTCATATTATTATCCAAACTTTTTGTTTCGTTGGTAATTGAGTATGTAGAATTTGTTCTTGGCTTATTTTTTGATAAATAAATTTAGTCCCGCCAGATTTTTTTTTAGTTTTTGACATATTATTCATACTAAAGAAGACCCTTTTCATTTTGCTCATACACTAGACTGACATTTGGATTGTTGTCAGAAATGCTATAATTGCTACATTTTCTTTAACAATCATGCATATATTTTAATAATTATTCACATGTTGGATTGTGAGTGACAGAATGACCAAAATGCAAATTAGACATTTAGTAAAATCATATGTACACACCCACCCACACATTCTATCACAAATACAAACGCGAAATATGTTCATTTTGATATACCTCTGGAATCACAAAAAAAAAAAAATGATTTATTTTATTAATTTTAGAAAAAATTGTTATTAACAAGTTATAAAATTTAATAAACATACCAGGAATGTAATGTTATAGACCTAATATTCTTCTTTAGCCCTTGACTCAGAGCTAGAGTATTAGCTTCTGGTGCCAGAGGTCGAGGGTTAGCATCCCGAACCAGGCAAAAAATTTATTTCAATTGAATTGGATACCAATCAATTGAAATAAATAGAGACGGGCTCTAGATAGCCTTAGATGCCAAAAAAGACCTTAATTTAAAAAAAAATCTGGTGTGACTGGTCGTAGAGCACACAAATTTCCTAAAAGTTGTGTTCTGTAACACCATATTTTTTGTGTCGACATATATTTAGTTTCCGCCGATATATTAGAATTCAAGATGTATCAATAAAATTTATAAACGTCTCCTACCTTTTTTTATGAAGTACAAGAATAAAGTGTGCTTCACAAGGTAAAATGCGAATATACATTAATAGGAGCATCTAAAAAATAATTGATTTATGAATTTAAAAAAAAATCTTTGGAGCCAATTTTGAGAAAATCGAAAAAAACTGAAAAAGTACATCAGTAAAGTACTAGTACTCTTTGGCCGATTTTGTTCAAAAGCTTAGTGTCACGTCCCAAGAGGGTGCCTAACTTAATATAAAATTTCAACTTCACATAGTCGTAGCTAGAAATTTTTGATGGGTGCAGGGTTCAAGAAAATTTTTTAAAATATTTGAAAAATTTAAGACATTTTTAGGGCATTTATAAATCATTTTTTTTTTTTTTTTTAGCTAGAGTAAATTATTATATTTTACTTTCTCTTACCCTATATGAAATATAATTTGTATTATAGAGCTTAAATATCTAGTCATGGCTTGGGTCCCATGGGGGGGGGGTTTGAATCCCAAAAACCCCCCGGGCTACGCCTATGCAACTTCATATCTCTTTTCGTTCTTGAGATATTTTGTTCACAGACAGACCATGTCGCGAAAACCACTTTTTTGGATTCAGGGGACCTCAAAACGTGTATATCCATCAAAATTTCGACATCGAATTTTTGACATGAATCCAATATCTATATATTAAATATATAGGTAAGAGAAAGTAAAAATTTTCTTTTGATTACTTGGTGAATTTCTATTTGAACTCGAAATAAGATGCAAAAATTCGTTCTTGTTTGCTTGAAGATAATAAACTAACGGATTTTTTATTAATCATTTTTTCTAAAGTGACCCACCCAATTAAATGTGTTTGATAACTAATTAATCAAAAAATTCGATGGTCATTTTCTGAAAGTCCAGCACAGGAATGTAATTTAAGTGTTCTCTCAGACTTTGCCAAATCCTTAAGAGTCTGCCTTTATCCAATCAACTAATTGGCTTCTTGGATTTATTCAAAATCATATGCAAGAAGAATAAGAATTCTCATTAAAAACTTCTTTTTGATGGCTTAAGATTTTTTTTTTTATTTCTTATATATAATTTTTATTTTCGAATCATTAATATATTTTCCAAAAGTTGATTTTAATGATTTCTCCATTCTTTCATCTTATCGTTCGTGAAAATAAATTGGATTTTGAATTCCTGACTCATCTCTTTCCTTTGATTTGTATTCATTAATAAATGATGAAGTTTTTTTTTTTATTTTCACTAATAGCATCTCTTTTTCTTTTGTTCCAGGTAAGACTCAACTTGTTCTTCTCGACTCTAAAGGCCGACATTCGCTCTTTCGTTTTTTGATTTTTACACTTAAGGTAGGCCCCTTTTAATTTATGCCATCATATAATTTAGGGTCGGAAAGGAAAATGTATTCGAGGAAGTTTCTCTTTGCGATGTTCAATTAATTAATTGAGTACACCCACATTTTAAACACAATTTAGTCGACAAGAGAAGGCTATTTGAGTTAGTAAAATAAAAGGAAAAGTTGGCTAAAAATATATTTATTAATTTTACTAGTCACGAGGCCCGCTTTTTGCGGGCTTCGCGACCAGGGGTGCTTCTTTCCTTGGACCCTCCTCCGACTGCCCCCCCCCCCGCCCTCTTTTCCTAAATCATGTGTCGTAATTTTTCAGACAACTTTACTTTGTAAACTTCGTATTGAAAATCCTTTGAGATTCAATCTGGCTTCTCTTTCTCTTCTTGTTGAATTGATGAATGGGAATATTTTTTCATGGTGTGACTGGTCGCACCAGATTTTTTGTGTCGACATATATTTAGTTTCGTCGATATATTAGAATTTTTTTTTTTCAAACACACTTTTTTCTCATTCACACTCATATTCACACTGTCTTTTCGGCAACTCAGGCCATATAAGACATTTACGATAACCGTTATTGATTTAATATACATATTGGGGTCCAGGTATTCTTATTTATGCCATTTGGTTTCCAAATTTTCCAAATTTCTCTTATCTTTCCAATGCTCTTTAATATACAAGAGTAAAATGGTCTTCAAACAATTTTGAGAGCAAAATGAGAATATTCATTTTAAAGAGCATCTAAAAAATAATGGATTTTTGAATTTTATCCAAATCCTTTAAAGAAATTTTTTTCAAAAACAAAAAAAACTGAAAAAGTAGATCTGTAACGGACTTGTTCTTTTTCGCTTTTTTTGTTCGAAATTGGGGTGTCGGCTCAATGGGAAATAACTAAATTATGATTTTCCAATCTACTGTTTAAAATTTTTTTTTTTTCTTTTTTTTTTCATTTTCTTCTCCTTCCTCTTCCTCTTACTCTTCCCAACCCTCAGCCTCCTGGGCCCGAAAGGGGGCTGGTTGCTTTTGCTTTTTTTTTTCTTATAATGTTTTTTTATTATTTGTTTTTTTAAAATTTTTTATTATTTTTAATATATCTTTAATAGTATTTTACAAAATTTTATATTTTTTTTTAAATTAAAATGATGGAGAAAAAAAAATAAAAATAATTATTATTAATTTTTAATTTTTTTTTTTATAACTTATAAATTTGTTTTCATTTTACTTTTTTTTTTTTTTTATAAAAATAAATAAAAATAATTTAAAAAAAAAAATTTTAAAATAATATTAAATAAAATTTAAAAAACCTTCTTTTCCGCTATTTTAAATCAATAAAAATAAACATGTTTTGTTATTCCCTCTTTTAAAACATTAATACATAGACAAAAAGTATAATACCCTTCGCTACGAAAAAAGCTAAACTTAGCTCCATTTATTTCCTCCCTGAGGAATGAAAATTTTTCAAAAGTCTTAGCTGACATCCTCCCTTGGGAATCATCCTTTGCGATTTCTTAAGATAGAATTTATATATATGTAATTTAAATAAATGGCACTTCATTCAATATAAAAAGTTGGCCATATATCATATGAAAAAAAAAGAATATGAAATCGAATACGATCTCATTGTTCTGTTGTTCTCTCTTTGAATATATTTTCTTTTTTTTTCCTTCCAAACAAAATCTTAAGCTTGTTTATATACATATCACTGCACTCAGGCAGGGTTGTGACTGATATTTTTAAAAGGGCATGGACCAGAAAATGTTTTAGATGGGGAAACCTTTCATTTCATTTATTTTTCGCTTTTTATTTTAATACTTATATTTTTACTTTTTAAATATTTATCTTTTTCGTTTTTACAAGTATCTTGATGGCAAAAGGAATCGCAAAATTTAAAGTTAAATAAGAAACTTGTGAATAAATTTAACCAAAGAGTACTAATACTTTTCTGATGTACTTTAGTAGTTTTTTATTCATTGACAAAACACATCTGTCTCCTAGACAAAAAAAAACCTCTAAATAAGATCCAGGATTAATTTTCTCTTATAACCGCAAAAATATAAAATTTTTCTCATCTTATTTTTGGATATTTTTTTTTAATATTCTCCCCAAGTCTTTCGAGATAAATTCTTGATCCTAAAAGAGTTTAACGATAAAGTCTATCAGCAATTTATAGGGAAGTAAACATGTCAATAAATCTTTGGTAGAATTGAGATAATTAACTTAAATCCTTTAAAACCTCCTTAAAGAGAACTTTTTTTAAGGGAAAAATTTATCCACTTCATAGATAGAGTTTGTATTAATTTGATATATCATATTAATAAATTATCTATAAATCTCTATTCTGTGTATTTAAAAAACAAGTTTGTTTTTTCCTCAAGTGATGTTATTATCGAAAATTACCAATTTGAAATTTATTTATCAAAACTTATTTATAAAAAATTTTATTTTATAGTACTTTAATTTTATCCCCCACCCCTTCCGCAAATGCTACATCGCTAATGATAACACGGCAACAGTGATTTTGATGCCAGGTTATTTGGATATATTCCTGGGAATATGGGTAGCCCATATTCCAAAAATAGCAATACAATACCTTCATTTTGTTCCATCAGCTCTAGTTTTAGAGATAAAGAAAGAATTAAATTTTAATAGAAAATGTGCACTAAAGCGGCTCTTATTTTTGTCACACCTTAAAAATATGCAGATAAAAAAATTAAGTTTCGGCCCAATTAAAGATGGTTTAGTGGTGAGAAACACAGCTACAAGTTTAAAGTCGTATTTTTCAGTTTTTTTTTTTTTTTTAACTTTAGACTCTCCTAATATAATCCCTAGATATAAAAACCTTCTATAGTTCTAACTTAACAAAAATAATTCATTGGTAAAAACCCGTTAATTATTAACGAAATTATAAACTAAACAGTTATCAAAGTCAGGATTCAGCTCCACATACCTAAGAAAAACTCTAATCCTAAGGAAAACAGCATCTTTATCGTAAATTTTCTTATTTTGGTTTTTAAAAAACTTGATTTTGATAAATATTTTGTTTATAAATTTCTAAATAATTAGCACGAATTAATTATTTTTGTAAAGTTAAAGAACTAGAATCTCGTGAAAGTATCTTTTTTGCTTTCAGTAATGGTAAAAATTGTATTAGTGGTATTTTAAGGGGATTTTAAGTGGTTACGCATGTTTTTCCCTATAAGATGGCGTAGTGTGTCTTAAAAAGTATGCCCAAAAATCAAGCAATTCAAAAATTTGCCAAGAGATGTCAGAATGGTAGCTAATAATATTTAATGCTTATAGCTCGAGGTCCCAATAATCTCTTATGAATTTAATTCATTTAAAAAAAAAAACCGCATTGAAAAATTCCTTATAATAGTCTAGTTTTTTTTTTTTTAAAGTACGTTTAGACGTCGCTCCTGAACTCCCTTAAGTTTTTTTTTTTTATGTCTTTTCCTCATCTTAGGCTCTATTGACACTATACGAATTGATATAATAAGCGATCCAGGCCTATTTATTTATACAATTTGGTATCCAAATGATTTAAATTAATTCTACGGCATCTAAAGTTAAAAAATTAAAAACTCGAAAAAAAAATTAGATTTTTTCTAAACTTTTAGCACTGCTAGGCATCACTGAATTACCTCGAATTGAGCTGAAACTATGTATTTCAACTACCTGCATACTTTTAAGGGCCCATAGAGCACAAAATATTGCTGGAATGTTGCAGGAATCTTTCTATCTTACAACATTGTGGCAATATCGCAGCAATATTTTTTGGAATGTTGCAAATAAAATATTGCTGGAACATTATTATAATATTTAAAAAAAATTTTTAGAACAAATTTTCCTAAAATTTTTGTAATATTATAGAAATAATCCAGCAATATTTTTTGCAATATTACAAATATAATATTGGTGAAATATTATTGTAATATTGAAAAAAAAATTTTCAATATTCGGTTCAACAAATTTTTTGAAATATTGTGATAATATTCCAGCAATATTTTATTTGCAACATTCCAAAAAAATATTACTGGTATATTATTCTAACATTGCAAAGAAATTTTGAATCGGATTATAACAAAATTTTTTTACATTATTATAATAATATTCCAGCAATATTTTATTTGAAATATTGCAAAAAAATATTGCTGGAATATTTTCACAATATTTCAAAAAAATTTTGTAATAATTTGATTTCATTTGACACGTCAAAGAATACACAGCTGGAGGGGGACGCTTTGTTTTTGTTGTTAAAGATAAATAAAAAAAAAGTTGTTGATTTTCCCGTGCAACTATTTTATCTTTAATCTTAACAAATGGCGCCCAACGTGAAATCGGTATGTGCTGCAAAGAAATGCTTAAGACCGAAAAAGGAGACACTGAATATTCGATGTGAAGCGAAATGCAAAAATTGATTCCATTTCGAATGTGTTGGTTATGAAGAACAAAAGGGCAGTTAATTTGTTTGTGAAAAAAATTGAAACGAGGAGGAAGAAAAAGGAAATGGTAAGTGCAAATACCGAGGCAATTTTAACATTGGCAAATAGTATAATAGTAAAATTTATTATAGGAAGTCATGTCGAAATTCGGGATTGGGGATTTGGTTTGGAGAAGAAAAGTAACCCTAAGTGACGCCTGAGCCAAAAAGATGCGCCGGATTATTGCCTAAATGGGGGTTGGTCCATGTGAAGTCACCGACCAATTATCCGATACAGTATTCACAGTGAAGGAGCCTGAAAGAGAATAGATAGGTGCCACATCTCGGACCTGAAACTGGCAAGCTCAATGAAGAGAGGGAAGAGTTGACACGTCAAAGAATACACAGCTGGAGAGAGACGCTTTGTTTTTACTGTAACGTTAAAGTGAAATAAAAAAAGTTGATGATTTTTACTCCCGTGCAACTATTTTAACTTTAATCTTAACACATTAAATAAATTGCTATATTGTAGAAATATTACAGGAATATTTTTTGCAATATTGTAAATAAAATATATATTTATAATATCAACGACATTAGGTTTTGAGTTAGGATCCTAACTCAAATGTATTTCTTTTTCACGCATGTCGTGATATTATTATATTATATATATATATATATATATATATATATATATATATATATATATATAATATTGCCAAAATATTACAATACAATATAGCCATAATATTCCATTTCATACTATGTTCCCAGTATATTGAGATGCAATGCATATGTACATTGCACGCATGTCGTGAATTTATTATATTACATATACAGTATATATATTATATCACGACATGCATGCAATGCATATATGCATTGCATCTCAATATACTGGGAACATAGTATGAAATGGAATATTATGGCTATATTGTATTGTAATATTTTGGCAATATTCCCTGAATAAAAAAAACGCGGACATAGGAATGTTGGTGGAATGTTGAAGGAAGATTGCATGCAATATTGTGTCACAATATTATGGTAACATTACATCGCAATATGTTGGCAACATTGCTGTGCAATATTCTGGCAATATTGTATTTCAATATTGTGACAATATTCCCTGAATAAAAAAACGCGGACATAGGAATGTTGCTGGAATGCTGCAGGAATATTTTGTGCAACATTTCGAATGTTTTGAAATAATATTCCTGCAACATTCCTGCAATATTTTGTGCTATGTGGGGGGTAACACCTTAAGAAAATCTTGAAATTCAAAATAATGTCCTCTTTTAGAGCACATTTTCTATTAAGATTTAATTTTCTTTATATTAGTAAAACTAGAGCTGATGCGGATTCAACGCTAGCTATTAGCTTCAAATTTCTATGCACTTTAATTCATAATATTGAAGAAGATATCTTAATTTTCAGAGATATTTTTAATATTTCACTTATAAATCATAATTAATTAATGTAGCCTGATAATTATTTTAAATAATTTATTAAGGAGAAAATAGCCCTCTCTCAATATCATCTCCGGAATTAAATTTCATAACAATTTGTAAATGTCCAAACAAGTGGAGAGATGATTATATCGAATTGGTCCATCTATTGATAGAGAGGAGGAGAGGCAACCCTGGCATGGGGGTATTGTGGTTTTGGTCTCTTACACTGCAGGTAGAGGAAGCAGGAAATGGGAAGAATTGCAGTGGGGGTGTCAAAGGTTGGGTGGGACCAGGGGATGGAGGTTTGGGGGATTCAAGGGACTCCCGGGCCCCACGCTAGACCGATCCCCCTGGGGGATGCTGGGATGTATGGATGCGATCGATAAGGCTGGGGCCTCACCACCCCAAAACTCACCCCTAACGCCAAATATACATACATGCGCATTCACACATCCACAAGCGTAAGATCAAAATACATTTGCAAATAGATATAAAAGAAAAAAAGATTCTGAGCCATTGACCTCAAAAATTGAAATATTTGGTAAAATAGAGATGAAAAAAGTAAACAAGTTTGAATAAATTTTAGTATTTTCGGAATATGGCGCTGATGATTATCAATGATATTTATACCTAAAAATACAGTAGAATTCCTATGGGAGGTAATATAATAATTTTACTTTCTCTTACTGGTGTGACTGGTCGCACAGCACAAAACTTTCTCTTACCTTCGGTAATCAAAGTTGTGTTCTGTGCTTGTCACACTAGATCTTTTTTGTGTCGAGATATATTTAGTTTCCGCCGATATATTAGAATTTTTTTTTAACACTCACACTTTTTTCTCATTCACACTCACACACATATTCGCACAGTCTTTTCGGCAACTTAGGCCATTTAAGACTTTAAACGATACTCGTATGTTTTAATATATCTATTTGGGGTCCAGGCAAGGGCGGATACAAAGAGGGGGAAAGGGGATAATTAACCTCCCCCTCGAGATTTGAAAAAGAAAATACTTTATTTCGAAAAAAAATTTTATTTTTAATGTAAAATTTTAAAAATGAATACTTAAAAATTTGATTTGTATTTATATTCTGGCAAACAAGTACAGAATGCGCATTTTAATTACCGAAATTAAGAATAAATTGTGTGCTGCGTGACCAGTCACACCAGATTACCCCCCCCCCCCCTGAGAAACACCACTGGATCCGCCTCTGGGTCCAGGCATTCTTATTTAAGCTATTTGGTATCCAATTGGCTTAAATAAAATCATCAGACTGCCTGGGCCCGAACCCGCGACTTTTGTTACACGAGGTTAGCACGCTAACCCCTACACCAAGCCTCGAGGGCATTTCTATTCATAGGTTGCATTTTAGTGATGGAAAGATACTCTAGAGCAGTGTTTTCCAAACTGTGAGGCGCGCCTTCCTAGGGAGGCGCGGACTACTCTAAGGGAGGCGCGAATATTAGCCACTGCAAGCAATTTTCTAAATTAATGCTAAGTTTTATAAATAAAATAATGAATAATATTAGAGTTTTTTTTTTTTATTCAAAAACATTCACACTTTTTTCTCATTCACCCTCACATCACACAGTCTTTTCGGCAACTTAGGCCATTTATGACTTTGACGATAACCGTTAATTATTAATATATCTATTGGGGGTCCAGGCATTTATATTTAAGTAATATAATAGTTTTTATTAATAAATTTTCTAACAATAAAAACTTTTGTTTGTATTATTTTATAAAATGGGGGGAGGGGGGGGGGCGTCATACGATTAAATATTTTTAAGGGAGGCGTGGTAACATAAAGTTTGGAAACCACTGCTCTAGCTAGAGTCAGCAATTTCAGTAGCGGGGCATTTAGCGGGAATAAGTCAGTAAAGTTGCGGGAAGATGTTTTTTCGAAAACTATGCGGTTTTCCGCAAAAATAATCAAAGTTAAATTACAATTCTGTTTTTTTTTTTTTAACTCTCGGAATTCAAATATAAAAAAAAATATCTAACTCCTATTTTACATTAATATAACAGTCCTTCCCTTTCGTATATACTTACTTGCTTTGACTGCTTGCTCAAATATTTAATTAAATATGAGTACGCATATCTTTTTCATTTCATTTGAAAACATTTTTTTTTCTTTTTTAAGATGCTTTTGAAGAAAATAATCATTGTCAAAAACAAAATAACATTTTCATCTTTGTTAGATAAATTTTTTGTCTTATGATTAGATTACACAATCATTCTCAAGTTATACTTTTTACTTTCTTTTATCCTATATTTATTTTTAAAGCTAATACATCCATATCCTACCAGGGAGAAATCTCAAATAACAAGACTTTTTTTTTTAAAGATGTCTTCTTTCTTGCTTTAAAGCTTTTATTTGATCATATGAATATGAAATGTTACTTTTTCTACTTTTGTCGATTACACAGTGGGCAGGAAAAAAGCCCCTAGATAATTCCTTCAGATTCTTAAGTAAAATGACCTCCTGAATTCAAATATGGCCTCGTTTTCCTTCACCACGTACCCTTTTTCGAGGGAGAGCTCCCTACTTATTTCCACCCCTTTTCATTAATTATAGGGCCATGAATGAAATTTGGAGGGATGAAAAGGAATATTTTTAGCCTTAACATTTCTTCAGAAGGTCTAGAGAAGTGAAAAGTTAAAAAACATTAACATTTTGGATCCAAGGGGGGTGATGTGTGGGAGGATTTTGTCCCTTAAAATGCAAAAAAATCATTAAAAATGATCAATTTTTACTTTCTCTTACCTATGTATATATGTAATATATATATAGAGAGAAAGTATTGGATTCATGTCAAAAATTCGATGTCGAGATTTTGATGGATCTTTACGTTTTGAGGTCCCCTGAATCCAAAAGTGATTTTCGCGACATGGTCTGTCTGTGTGTGTGTGTGTGTGTGTGTGTGTGTGTGTGTTCAATTTTAAGCATGAAGGAATTGAGCTACGAGGTTGAAATTTTATATTTAAGTTAAACACCCCCCGGGACCGGAAAATAAGCTTTTAATCAAAATCGGCCAAAGAGTACTAGTACTTTACTGATGTACTTTTTCAGTTTTTTCGATTTTCTCAAAATTCGCTCTAACGATTTTGATTAAAATTCAAAAATCAATTATTTTTAGATTCTCTTTCAAATGTATATTCTCGTTTTGCTCTCAAAATTGTTTGAAGCACACTTTACTCTTGTGCTTCATAGAGAAGATAGGAGAAATGGTTGCCATGGTAACAAAATATAAATATTTTCCCATGTTTATAAATTTGACATCTTTAATTCTAATATATTGGCGGAAACTAAATATATGTCGACACAAAAATCTGGGTGACAAGCACAGAACACAACTTTCGATTACCGAAGGTAAGAGAAAGTTGTGTGCTGTGCGACAGTCACACCAGATTTTTTCTAATTTTTCCCAATTTTTTCACTGATTTTCTACATATTCCAGCTGACAGACCTACTTCACCCTTCCTTAAACATCCCTCAACAAAAAAAAATATATATAGGATAAAGCGGGTGGGGTGTGAGCGATTCCAAAGCCCTTGCAAGAAGATGGAAGATTCACAGCCCCTCGCTGCACAGTTGGTCAAATTGGCAAATATGCGGCTATAACTTTCATTTTTTTTGGGGCTGATCTCCACAAATTTAAAGTTAAATATTCGTATTCTTCTATGTCCTTCAATATTTTCATATTTTATCTAAAGGGGTAGAAATTACTTCCTGTCAAAGTTTGAAATATAAAGTTACGCTTTTGTAAATAAATCAGTAAAAATATGAATTTTATAAAAACTAAATTTATTTAAAGAAAAATTTACATGGAGTAGACTACTACCCTTTACTCAAGGGACAAAAAATTGCAAGTCTTAAGAAAATTTGTAGAGGGAAAATAACTTGGGAGGGAGGTGGTGGCCTTTAAACAAACAGAAATAAAATTAATTTTTTTATAAAATTCTAAAAGATTTTAATGAGAAAAGCAAATGCAATTTTATTCATTAATTTATTTTTATAAATGAATGTGAATTAATGAATATCTATAAGGGGATGCGTGAGCCGAGGGGGATCGAATTATATCTAAATATACGGATTATTCTTTCACTTCGAATATATTCCTAATAAATAAATAAATACAAAAAATAATACTTGGAAATATTGTGGGTGAGTTTTAAGCGTGGATAAATGAAGTGAGTCTTTTAATAGTTATTTAATTTCGAATTTATTCCCAAAGGAATAAAACCCCGTTAGTTTGCAAGTAAATAGAATTTTTTTTTTAATAGAGAACTTATTTGATAATTATTATTCTCGGGCCCTCAGAGAGCAATGCTATTTCTTTATCGATCGATGCCTGCTTTCTTGTTGCCTATCTGTCAGGCTGTCTTAGTTTTATTTGAGTCGAGCCATGATGGAGTCGAGCCATGAATCATTCGGTTTCTCTTTCTCTCCCTCTCTCTCGCGTGTGTTTAGTTTCTTTTATATTGTGTTGTGATTTGTGCAAATAAGACATTCATCCACCAAACTCCCCACCTGGTCATCTTATTATTAAGGTAATGAATATTTTCACATCTCATTTGCATAACTAATTAAAGTAATTTTGTATTTTATTTTTCTCTCTTATAATATACTGATAAAATTATCCAATTTTTTAAATATAACTCTATGATGAATTCGTGTACCCCAGAGAGTGAGAGAGGGTGTAAATCACCCCTTCTAATAAACAAAATAGTTTTTTTCTTTAAAAATGAAAATGAAAATAGAAAATTATTTTTTGTAAATTTTTTACATTTAAGCAATGGTTTCTTTCTCTCCCTCCTCACCCTCCACCCCTCTAACAGAGAATTTATATTCTCCTATAATATTTAATAATTAATTAAATAATTGAAAATATAAATTCCTAAACTTTTATCTCTCGTCAGTGGCCTAGTAATAAGTGAGATTTTTGGAGGTGGAATTTTCTTTTTCACTGTCTGAATGCCTAATTTTCTTAAGCAGTTTCTCCACTCGCCTCCTCTAATTATAAGTGTAAAAATTCAGATGATTTTTTTAAAATTTGCTTACGTTTCTGTCTCGTAACTTGCCACAAGCCTGTGAATCCGTCCGTCGTATCATGAATATATTTCCTTTGTTTGTACTTTTAGATATAATTCGATCCCCCTCGGCTAACGCATCCCCTTATAGATATTCATTAATTCACATTCAATTATAAAAATAAATTAATGAATAAAATTGCATTTGTTTTTCTCATTAAAATCTTTTAGAATTTTATATAAAAATTAATTTTATTTCTGTTTGTTTAAAGGCCACCCCCTCCCTTCCAAGTTATTTTGCCACTCTACAAATTTTCTTAAGAATTCCAATTTTTTGCCCTTTGAGTAAAGGGTAGTCCACCTCATGTAAATTTTTCTTTAAATAATTATAAATGTCATATTTTTCCTGATTTATTTACAAAAGCGTAACTTTATATTTCATAGATTATATTTTTTTTCAAACTTTGACAAGAAGTAATTTCTACCCCTTTAGATAAAATATGAAAATATTGAAGGCTATAGAAGTTAACTTTAAATTTGTGGAGATCAGCCTAAAAAAATGAAATAGCTGCATATTTGCCAATTTGACCAACTGTGCAGCGAGGGGCTGTGAATCTTCCTCTTCTTGTAAGGGCTTCGCAATCGCCCACACCCCACCCGCTTTATCCTGTATATTTTTTTTTATTTGAGGGATGTTTAAGGAAGGGTGAGGTGGGAATGTCAGTTGGAATATGTAAAAAATCAGTGAAAAAATCATTCCTTTTTAATGATTTTTTTGCATTTTAAACGAAAAACTCCTCCCCCACATCCCCCCCTTGGATCCAAATGTTAATGTTTTTTAACTTTTCACTTCTCTAGACCTGAAGAAATGTTAAGGCTAAAATATTCCTTTTCATCCCTCCAAATTTGATTCATGGCCCTATAATTAATGAAAAGGGGTGGAAATAAGTAGGGAGCTCTCCCTCGAAAAAGGTACGTGGTGGGGGAAAACAGAGGTCATATTTGGATTCAGGAGGTCATTTTACTTAATAATCTGAAGGAATTATCACGGGGCCGAAAAAAGTTTCATTTTGCCGCAGTGTACAGTGTTATTATTATATATTAATGAAAAAATAAGAGGGAGTTATAAAATAAAATATTTTTCATTCGAGCGTAAACTAAACTTCTCCATTTGGAAATCTATTTGTTTATATAAAAAACTATAGTTTTTTCATGGTTTGTTACATGGGTTATGCCATTGTGATGTATCAGTTAACATTTTTTCATATAAAAGAGACAGATTTAATATTTATAATAGCAGAGCTCGTTCAAGTGAAACAAAAATAATCAAACAGAAAAATATTAATAGAAAAATAAATCAACAAACATTAAATTCGTCCGCGGTTGAAAACCCCCAACAGAGCTTTTCTCTATAAAATATATTTATTTTTTTTTTCGTGAGATAAAAATGATATATGATTATTGGAAGGTTTTTCCCCTGCCATCTGCTGATCGATTTACTCTAAATTAGTCGCACAACTTAAATTGTGTCCTATATATTAATACAATATTATCTTTAGTAATCGAGATCTATCTTTGAGTGCAATAATTGAAAATTCAATTAATTATTTTATATAATTAATGTAACATAAAATTCAGTTTAAAACTATCTTAAAAGGAAGAGGAGCAGGACCAGCCAAAAAATAAAGCCTCCGATTTTCAATAATTACCGAGACGTTTCGGAAAAACTTTATTCTTCCCTCTCCAGTCATCAGTCTTTCAAAATTGTAGAGGTCCCGGAGTTGGTTATATGGGCACAATGTATTATTATCATTACTATATATAAAACACTAGCCACTGATTTCCTATGTGTAGTGTGTGTCAGGGCGCTCATTGGTCAGAGTAAAAGGAAAATTGAATTAGAGAGGGAAATTTAAAACTTTAACTGCAATTGCTCGCTTTAGGCAGGCTTTACCACTTGTCTTTTCTTCTTCTTCTGTCCTCGCCTTATTCCCGTGAAATTCCCGGGGCCGACCGACCTAACTTTTTTCCCCTAATCCTACAGCTCGGGCTGCTCGTGGTCGCCATCCACGTACCCACAAGATGTGGGCCCCTGAGCGAACCACTTGTCATAAATATAGTATATCATAATAATTCCGGGACTTTAAATTTTGAAGGACTGATGATGGGGGAATAAAGTTTTCCCGAAACATCTCGGTAATTTTTGAAAATCGGTGGCTTTATTTTTTATCTGCTTCTGCTCTTCTTACATTTTCATAAATAAACAGTCCACTGACTTCAGGGGCCTATATAGAAATTTTTTTTCGGGGGGTGTGGGGGGGGGGAATGAACTCAAAAATTCTTCTGAGGAAAATTTTTTTCTTATGAAACTAAATTTTTTTTCACACGAAATTTTTTCCGGAACATTTTTTCTTTGCGGAACCAAAGATTTCCATCCTGCTGAAAAATTTGTTGCGCTGATATCTGTATAACCCTATATATGTATATGTGTTTGGGAAATTTCGGGGGGGGCCCTGGCCCCCTCGGCCCTCTCCCCCTTATATACGCCCATGACTGACTTCACTCGGCCTAACGGTATACTGAATATATAAGTTCAAAATGCCGAAGAGACTTGAAATGAAAGTCCAATAAAGTGGGTCCCGCAAAATGGTCTGTCTTTGTGTTCACTTTTGCTTTGAACCACTCAAATATATGTCGAGACAAAAAATCTGGTGTGACAAGCAGAGAACACAACTTTTAATTACGCAAGGTAATTTAGAGTTGTGTGCTAACACCAGATTTTTTATAAAAAAATGTCTACTTTTATATTCCTCAAAACTTAAAGCTTTTATTTTTTTTATTCTTTTTCATATTAATTTTAAATTATGATAAAACGAAACCGCTCACTTTTCTGTCATTTTTTTTTTCTCTTTCTTTTTTGATTGACTTCTTCTTTCCTTTCAAGTTTACATTTTGTTTCTAACAGAAAGGACAGACAGACAGACGGGCGGGCGGGCGGGTGTTTGGGCCTCTGCTTTCAAGTTCAATTCAGTTCAGATCTGTTTGATTGGTTAAATATTGAACAAACTGCGTCACTTGACTAGTCTTTTTTGACACATGTCAACAAATTTAGGCATCTTAATCGATGAGACAAGTTCTCCATATATAAACAGCTTACCTCCTCGCTCGATATGTTTATTATTTAAGTCATCCTCTCTATTTTAATTAACTTGCAAATTATTTTATTAAATTGGATTGAACCTCGAAAGATTAACTTAGATCGATTGTTTATCTAGGCCTAAAGGGTCATTCAAGTATTACGTAAACACCCTTTGAGGGAGGGGGTATTTCATTCGCTTATTTTTTCAAGACTCCCCCCCCCCCCTCGGTAAATCAATTATTCTTGTCAGAATTTTTAAACAAAAAAAGCACTTGGTTCTTAAAAAAAAAAAGTTGAACGTAAAAAAATATGAAATTTTTATGTAAGCAAGAGGAGGTTAAGAATTAACTTATTATTATTGACAAGATGTTTTTTACTTTCTCTTACCTATGTATATATAAAATATATATATTGAGAGAAAGTATTGGATTCATGTCAAAAATTCGATGTCGAGATTTTGATGGATCTTCACGTTTTGAGGTCCCCTGAATCCAAAAAAGGTGGCTTTTGCGACATGGTCTGTCTGTGGGTGTGTGTGTGTTCAATTTTAAGCATGAAGGAATTGAGCTACGAGGTTGAAATTTTATATTTAAGTTTTGTACCCTCCTGGACCGTGAAAATAAGCTTTTAATCAAAATCACACAAAGAGTACTAATACTTTACTGATGTACTTTTTCAGTTTTTTTCGATTTGCTCAAAATTCATTCCAAAAATTTAGAGTGAAATTAAAAAATCAATTATTTTTTAGATGCTCTTTAAAATGTATATTCTCATTTTCCCATTGAAATTTTCTGAAGACCACTTTACTCTTGTACTCCATAGAAAAGATAGGAGAAATGGTTGTCATGGTAAAAAATATAAATTTTTCCATAAATTTTTTTGGATGGCCGTACTGTCGGAAACTAAATATATGTTCACACGATAAATCTGGTGTGACAAGCACAGAACACAACTCTCGATTACCAAAGGTAAGAGAAAGTTGTGTGCTGTGCGAACAGTCACACCAGATTTCTTTTTTAATTTTTGGAATGGATGTATAAGGACCGAAGACCTATAATGATCAGTGGTTACATGCAGCCAAGAAGAATATAGTTTAAAAAAAAAGGGAGAAGCATAAAATGGGAACTCAACTGCTGGAACTGAGAAGATGCCTATTGAGATTAGACTTGAAAGTCTGTAGTTTTTTGAGAAGATAGATGCAGGGAGCCTGTTCCATTCAGGAGAGGTCATGGGGACAAAGGAAGATTAGAATTGACTGAATTTTTGGAATCCCCTATCTTTACCCTGGTATATATTCCTATGAATTGATTTTTTTTTCATTTAATTATATTCTTCTATTATTTTATTTTTCATATTAGCATAGCATAATTTATTTATAATTTCTTTTTTTTAAATGTTTCGTTGTTTTTCTGTTAAATTATTCAAAAATAAAACAGCTTCTTCCCTTTCTCATCTCAGATCCGATTAAATAAGAAATTTACTATAACTTTATGCAAAGCTTATCAATAATTCATTATGGGCAAGTTCAATGGATAATAAATATTTATAAGTTGGGATTTTCGAAATATATAAGTAAAGGCTATATTTAGCAGAATGGGTTATTTATAAGCCGTTTACCAAAACACTGTTTGTTTGTTAAAATGTTGTTGTTTTTAATAATCGAAATTTTACGTAAGTTCAAATTTTTGAGAATATAAAAAGAAAAAAAAAATAAATTTATTTAAAAATTAGTGGCTGGCTCGCTTCCCGTCCCACACGATAAAAGTCTTGTTTGAAAAGGATGGAATTAAACGACGTCTAAATGCCTTGAATTCCGCAAAGCACTTAAAAAAAAAATTATATATTTTTTTTTTACAAGAGAAAGTCATTTCTACTTTAATAATATAAAAGTTAGTATTTTTCGAAGATTCAAATTGTCTGGTTAAGACACCCTTAGAAAAGCAATCAACTCCCAAACCAAATCATCCACTTTGACTGCAAATTTTTTCCTCGAAATCGCCTCTTACAAATAGAGACGACGAGGATATCGAAATTGCTGTTCCGACGATCTCTTCTTGCTTGGCTTTCTTTAAAGCCATCAATATTTATCCTTATGTCTTTCCTCGATAAGGATAGCAATTTATACTTTTTTTTTTTATTATTATTAAATTATACTAATTTAAACAAGAGTGGATTCATATTTCTGATAGGCTTCGTGTTCGTGATATTATTTTTCATATCTTCTTTCGTTAAATTTAATTTTGCCATAAATCTTGTCCTAAAAAGTATATTTACTTTCTTCTTATTTATACACTTTCACACATACATGAAAATTGATTGATTTATATTATAAGATTATTATTTACATTATAAGATAATTAATTATTAAAGTTGTTTTTTTTAGAGAAAACAATTTATAGTTTTTTTTTTTTTTTTTAATTCGTTTTAAGGTCTTTATCGGCATCGGAGACCATTTAGGCCCAGTCTCTATTTATTTTAATTGATAAGTATCCAATTCAAGTTTTGTCGCCTAGGACGGGATGCGAACTCTTGGTCTCAGAAGCCAATGCTCACCTCTGAGCATATATGGACCCTGTTATGCAATGGTGTTTCAAAGACCAAACATCGAGTTTTGAGAAAATCAACAATAAAGTTTTTTGTTTACATTGGATTCTATATAATTTTTCTTGTCAAATGTGCAAGTAACATTAAATATACATTTTTTAGGACATATTTCATAAAAAATACTATTAATTATAGCATTTGAAACAATATTCCGTGCTTAACTCAATTTTTAATTTTTTGGCGCTTGACACACTAATGCATAACAGGGTTCATATATGCTCAGAGGCCCACATCGTGTGTGTACGTGTATGACGACAACGAGCTGCCCTAGCTAGGACTGGAAGTATTTCTGTTCTTTGAATGTCAGTCTCTCCCCTTCTATATTTTCAACGCCGACCCCGCACCGCGGGAATGATCAGGCGAAGAAGGAAACTTAATCTCTCTTCACTACTTTGTCCGGTAAAATGAGATTTTGCAATTAAATATTAGAATATTGAAAATTTTTTTTCATTTATGCCCTATTCTCAGATATTTTTTCTAATCGTGATCTTTATATCATCAATTAAATATATTATAGATCTATCATCTGTTACATTCAAAAACATATTAATTAATATAAATTTCATATTAAATAATTTTATCTTTAATCGATCTTACAAACTATACTCATTTCAAATTGAAAGGTTTAGAAGTCTCGCTTCGTACCATCCAAATAAGTGTCTTTAGTAAAAAGAAACAAAAAATTATTTATTTATACAGTGGAATCCCGATAATTTTCGTAGCCCGATTTTTCGTATTTTGTAAAAACTTGCCCGTCCCCAGAGATAATCCCGATAACTGATATAAAAACAATGCATTTTAGTCCCCTCGGGAATTCTTATTAATTTTATGCTCGAACGTCTGAGCCGAAAAGTGAATTTGAAAAATCTGAAATCTTTCCTATGGAGTTCAAGAGTAGTGTGCTTCAAAAGGGAAAATGAGAATATTCGGTACATTTTAAAGAGCATGTAAAAAATAACTGATTTTTGAATTTATATAAAGATCGTTTTACAAATTTTGAGAAAATCGAAAAAAACTGAAAAAAATCTTAACTTTTTCCTATGAAGTAAAAGAGTAAAGTGGTCTTCAGATGATTTCAACGCCAAAATGAGAATATATTTATATATTTTAACCCGCATCTAAAAAATAGTTGATTTATGAATTTTAATAGTTGGAGCGAATTTTGAGAAAATCGAAAAAAAAAAACAACTGAAAATGTACATCAGTAAAGTACTAGTACTTTTTGGCCGATTTTGTTTAAAAGCTTATTTACACGAGTTGGGGGTTACCTAACTTAAATATAAAATTTCAACCTCGTAGCTTATTTCCTTCACGGTTAAAAACACCCACATACAGACCAATTTGCGGGACCATTTTTTTGGACTCAGGAGACCTCAAAACATGAATATCCATCAAAATCTCGACATCGAATTTTTGACATGATCGCAATACTTCTCTCTCTATATATTCCATATATAGGGTAAGAGAAAGTAAAATTAAAATAAAAGAAAAGGGATGCTCTATTTACAGTATATAAATCTCCTTTTACCGGTAAATAATATAAAATAGATTATATAATCTCACAGCTTGTTATTAGGTATGAATATTCCCCCTCCATCTCCTCCACCCACTCTCTACTCCGATTCTCCCTCCAGGCTAATTAACCAATCACAGTGCTTGATTTTTTCGCGCTATAATTTGCCTGTCCTGGGGGGAAGATTAGATACCTGGTCAGTTCAGTAGAGGGGGGACTCTCATCAAGGCAACAACTCGTGTTCGTCTACATAAGAAAACCGACGCGTTCTCAGTTGCTAGGGAGCCATGATGCCAGCCAGTTGACTTCTCTCTCTCTCCGCATTCCTCATCGTTTTTACCTAGGTATTTCGATTCAAAATTACTAATTATTCATTTATTTTTCTCTTTAATGGTCAAATATTTATAATTGATAATAAAATTAAAGAATTAGCAATCAGATGTGTCGAACTATATATATTATATGATATTGAATTGTCTTTGCCTGCTACTGTATTTTTATTATCTTTTGTTTTCGGGCTCGATTAGTATTTTATCTTCTTCAAATTTTATCCTTTCCCATTTTTTGAGTCAAGAACTTTTGATTTACAGTAAAATTCTATACTTTATGATATATTATATATCCGTCACCACTTTATCCTAACGTTAGACCAATTTAATCGTAATTAGGCCATTAATCTTTCTCATCACAATAGATTATATGTAGTCAGTGTCCCTTAGGCAGTCGAAATCTCGGGGGCTTGTCAGCTAATATTTTACCAATATGATTTTATTACACAACAGTTTTAGTGCCCTAAAATCCGCGGGCCCCATAGGCTATCGCCTACTCCGCCTAATGGGTAATCCGGCACTGTATGGAGTATAAAACAAAATTATTTTTGTTGATCTTCGTATCGTTTCGCTTCATAAGATTATTATAAAACTAAATAATTTTAGTCATAAAAGATGAATATTTCACTTGAATTTAAAACATGTTTTCAATATATTCTGAAACATATAGACATATAAACCTGTCCATACTTGTTCATATACTATATATTAATGATTAATATTTACTTATTAGCCTAAGCTAAAATTATTATTTGGAAATGAAATTAATATTCAGCATTCTGCATTGCAGTTATTTTATTTTCGACTCTAAATAGAGCGTTTTGGCACATTGAATGCCTTTTTCCCATTCCTCAAATTTTTTTCTCTGATTTACCATGGTAGTATATATTTATAAATATTATGTATCAGAGAAGGATGAGTAAATAAAATCCGGAGCTGATGATCAGGCAATTTATTTGGATTACTTCCGTCCTCTATAAGTCGAATTTCGGAGCCAAAACGTCTGCTTCTTCAGGATCTTATGGTTAACAAGTACTTTTTAATTGTTAACCATAAGATCCTGAAGAAGGAGTCGTTTTATTTATTGACTCTCTTTTGTTAAAGTACTTCTGAAAATGATCAAAATACGTATTTTTTTTTTTAACACTTTAATTTACACTCACACTCACACACACAGTCGGAGTCTTTTCGGCAACTTAGGCCATTTAAGACTTTACGATAACCGTTAATTATTGCTAGGCCCTATATCTATCGGGGGTCCATCCATTTCTATTTAACCCATTTGTTATCCAAATGGCTTAAATAAAATCATCGGACCAAAATACGTTTTAAGTGATAATTTTTTTAGTTATATACCTACAGTATATAACATAGTGTATTAGGGAGCGTACAAGTATTACGTAACGCAATTTGGGGGGGGGGCGTCTAGTAAAACGTTATCATGCGTTACAAGGGGGGAGGGGGGTTGAACAACGCGTTACGTAACTGGTATTTTAGCGTCTTTCCGGTACTTTGCGCAATATAATTGTGACTTTTAGATAAAAATGGCCACTTGAGCGTTACGTAACGCCTAGGGGGAGGGGGCAGAAAAATGTTACGGTGCGTTACATGGGGGGGGGGGGGAGGAGGCGTCAAAAATCTTCAAAAATTGCGTTACGTAATACTTGTACGCTCCCTTATTTATATATTTAATTTTAATAATATATTTTAGTACATTGACAAAACTACCGAAGTCATATACATATATAAACGAACCAATAATTACTTAAATTTAAAACTTGATTTTGCGGTTCTTCTTGAAGTACCAGTATTTTTTTTTTTGTGGTAGCGGCGTTTTCTTCCCTATAATTACAATTTATCAAAAAAAATGTTTTTTTTTTTTTTTTTGCTATTTTATATATATTTTAAACAATTCTTATTTATATCCATTACGATACAGTACATTTTTTTACACCAATTGATACCAAATCATGAAAATTATTCATTTACTTTCATCTTGTTGGTTTTGAGTTAAAAATTCTATAAACAAACAAAGACTATTGAATTTCGCTATAAAATTCAAGCATCGGGTGCTGGTTGGGGTTTACGACCGGTTGGGATTCCTTAGGCAATCTGACGCTACGTTTAATCGAATCACTAACACCGGGAAAAAGGAATAGGATGTTAGTTAGGGACCCCAAGGGCTTCCCTCCACCCATATACCTGTCTGTGTAAACAACAAAATCAACTTTGGCTTCTGTTTCCGTCCCTCCTAGCTATATGTTCAGTAATAAACTTCACTGCCAGATGACTTACGAGTAATCAACAAAAAAAAATATATTGAACAATATCAAAACAATCAATTGGCTATTATTTCTTAAATAGTCTATTATTTATAAAGTTTGGGTGATGAATAAAATTTAACAAGTTTTTTTATTATTTTATACAGTGGAATCCCGTCCCGTGACCATACGATTTATCGGTATTCTACTGTAATGATAAACAATTCAAAACTAGTCTTTTCTTGAAATAAATTAATAAAAATAAATTATATATGGGATAATAAAATGTTTTAATTAGGGTCCGACCGAAACATGATTTTCAGCCGAAACCGAATTTCGGCCTCAATCTTAGTTTAGGCCGAAACAGTAACCGAAACTTGTTTTGAATAAAAAAATAAGCAATCATTTAGAAAATTGCTCGCTCTGGCTAATATTCGCGCCTCCCCTAAGACTAGTCCGCGGCTCACAGGAGTAGGTTTTAATAAAATTAAAATAAAATAAAATTATTTTATTCTATTCCTCAAAAATATATTTTTATATTTAATTGTTTTTATTATTTATTATAATAGTGTTAAATTATTTAATTAAATTTTATCAATATTAAAATTCCTGATCAAAAGTTATTGTCTTCATGCAAGCTTCTTTTCTCTTTTCTAAACTCTCTGCCTTCATATTTACTCTTTGCCTTTTTCTATACTCGTTGGTTCAAGTTGAAATTGGTCTTGTGATATTCTGACGTTTAATTTTTTTTTTGTGTTGTGTTCTCTCCTTGCCTTCAATATTCTCATCGAAATTTTCTTCTCAAATGTGTGAGTAGCATTTATAAATAAATAAATATTAATATTTTAATAAAATATATTGGTAGATATAATTATTAATAAGGTTATTTTGATAAATGACAGCACTCATCCGTAGACACATTCATTCCATATAATACACAATAGAATTCCTTAATTATATTATTTAAATAATTAGTACAAATTTAAAATTATATAATTCCTGATTTATTATGCCATGCATTTACGATCGTATATATTTTTAATATAATTTAGGGCTATAAACATACAAACACACGTTCACAGAAACCTAATCAATTTTCTTAAATTTTTGAATTAACAAATTTTTTTATCTAGGGAATTGTTATAATGTGGGGAAATGATAAACTGACTTATCACTCATCAGAAAAATATTTGCTTGCATTTATCGAATTTAACATTATTAATAATTTAATTACTAAATATAATATTTTGAGGCCTCTAATGGTTTTATCATGACAGCTTTCAAACGATTTTTTTTTTAATTTACTGGTAGGCCTATATATTTTTATTTTATATATCAATCTTATTTTATTATTTAATTAATAGCCTATTTGTTCTTTTTTTATTAAGGAGACTCATTCATTTGAACTTAACTTTTCTGCCCATTGTTTTAATTTAAACCAAATCACTTCATCATCATATAAATGTATATTATATATCTATCCTCTATGATTATATGTTGATGAAATAGTAGGCACCCAGGTAAATGGGATTTTTTGAATATTTAAAATATTAAACTTAAATATGATAACTTCTAGGGTTAACTAGTTGTTTCTTGATGGCTGGATATTATATGAGGATGTGGCATAAGGGCAGCTAGGTCTAGGGTTAATATTAAAGCAGCAACATGCGTTTTCTTATATGATTATTTCATTGTTTTATTTTATTTTTTTTTTAATAGGCTATGAAATTTTTTTTATAGCAACTTGTGTTGTAGAAGAGATTTCCATCTTTTTTTTATAAAAACAATGAAATAATCACATGCGAAAACTTAATTAATAAAAATATTTTTTTTTCTCTCGACTGTCTTCATTTTCTTGGATTTGTTCATTGGTTTTTTTTGTTAACTTTTCTTCTTTGACTTGATGCATCTTAAAGTTGGAAAAAATGAGCTTGGGAAGCCTCTTTAAGACTAGTTGAAGTGATATTTTTTAGAAAATAAATCATAACTCCCTTTGTTTTCAACATATCAAGCTGAAATTTGCACTGAAATATTCAAGAAGAGATGCAGATTTAGAAAAAAATAAATTTATCATTAATTTTTATATTAACCCCCCCCCTCCCAAAAAAAAAAAACTACTCAAAATCAACTATTTTTACTTTCTCTTACCTCTATGTTAATCAGGGGGCGTATTTAAGGGGGGGCGAGGGGGGCCCGGGCCCCCCCCCCCCCCGAAATTTCCCAAACACATCTCTATATATATGGATATACAGACATCAGCGCAACAAATTTTCCCGCAGGATGGACAACTATGGTTCCGCAATAGAAAAAATGTTCCTCAAAAATAAGGAGGTTTGGAGGACAGCAGCCAGGAAGGTAGCCTCTATTTAATGAAACAGACTTTTTAACAAAACGTTTCGGCTAATTTTAATGGCGCAATTAAAATTTTAATGGCGCAATTAAAATTAGCCGAAACGTTTTGTTAAAGGAGTCTGTTTCATTAAATAGGAGGCTACCTTCCTGGCTGCTGTCCTCCAAACCTCACTTACTGATATCTCACAGCCACATTTCTCCAATTCCTCAAAAAATTTCGTGTGAAAAAAAGTATAGTTTCTTAAAAAAAAAAATTTTCCTCAAAAAAATTTTTTGAGTTCGGGCACCCCCCCCCCGAAAAAAATTTCTATATACGCCCCTGATGTTAATATATATAGAAAGTATTGGATTCATTTTAGAATAGGAAGAATAAATGAGCAAGCAGCTAGTTATATTTCAATTTATTAACAAACCAGGGCCGACGTTTCGGTCACGTATGGGACCATCTTCAGGGCCAGGTTAATGTCCGAAAATACATACAATCCTCGCCAAGTTATATTGGGCATTCACAATTATACTTAAACTAATCATGATCATGCCTCAAATTTTAATTATTATCATACCATGGACAGAGAGTGAGTGAGTAACTAGCTGCTTGCTCATTTATTCTTCCTATTCTAATATCAACACTCAGCTATATACCTCCTTCAAATATTGGATTCATGTCTTAAACTTGATGTCGGATATACACGTTTTGAGGTCCCTTGAATTCAAAAAAGTGGTTTTCTCGTCATGGTCTGTCTGTCTGTCTATGAACAAAATATCTCAAGAACGAAAAGAGCTACGACGTTGATATTTTATATTTAAGTTAGGCACCCCCCTGGGACGGGACCCGAAGCTTTTTAACAAAATCGGCCAAAAAATACTAGTACTTTACTGTTGCACTTTTTCAGTTTTTTTTCGATTTTCTCAAAATTTGCTCCAACGATTTTGATTAAAATTCAAATATCAATATTTTTTAGATAACTTGACTTGAAGGGATAGGCCATTTCTTAAAGTTAGACCTAATGAAAAAAAAATGTGGTCCTGGGAATATTTTGTAACCTCCTTTATGATGTCAGGATCCACCCACTGATCATATGCAGACAGAGACTTTACGAGTATTGATAGTCGAACGTTTTAAGCCTAGCCCCATCGCTCGTTCCCGCAGCTAGTAGAAAACCTTCAACAATTGCTTCATATTTACTTGCTTGTCCGTTACAATAAATTTGCTTATCATGGGCTCCGAGTAATTAAGTGCTCGAGCACCCCCACACTCTGTCTGTGAGGTTTAAAGATAATTGAAAATGCCAATATTGCTTACCTTTTTACTTTTTCTTACCTCTATATATGTTAATATATATAGAGAGAGAAAGTATTAGATTCATGTCAAAAATTCGATTTTGAGATTTTGATGGATATACACGTTTTGAGGTCCCCTGAATCCACAAAAAATGGTTTTCGCAATATGGTCTGTCTGTCTGTTTGTGTTCAATTTTAAGCATGAAGGAATTGAGCTAGGAGGTTGAAATTTTAAATTTAAGTTAGGCACCCCCTAGGGCGTGAAAATAAGCTTTTAATCAAAATCGGCCAAAAAAATACTAGTACTTTACTGATGTAGTTTTTCAATTTTTTTCGATTTTCTCAAAATTCGCTGCAACGTTTTTGATTAAAATTCAAAAATCAATTATTTTTTAGATGCTCTTTAAAATGTATATTCTCATTTTGCCATTGAAATCTTTTGAAGACCACTTTACTCTTGTACTTTTTTTTTATAAAAAAAAAAACACTTTTTTTCATTCATACTCACATTCCCACACCCATACACAGTCTTTTCGGCAACTTAGGCCATATCTAATGTACTCGCACTCCACTTTTATAATTAATCAGTTAAATTGAAAACACTTTATAAGTTTTTGGCACGTCTGATCATATTATAAAATAAAATAGGCTTACATCTTAATCGTCTCCGCTTACATTGACGTTCTTCACATAAACTTCCCTAGAAATTTTCTCGTTATCCACTAGTAGAGATCAACTTTTTTTTCGCAATCTCAGACCATATAGACTTTAGACGATACTCAATATTTAATTAACTATATATTGAGAGGTCCAGGCACATTGATTGACAAGTTTTTATTTTAAAATTATAATCTTTCCTGTGATAGCATAAATAAGCTAGTATTTCCATGAGGAGAAAAATTTGCATAAAGGAGAGCATAAGAAATGCGAATTTCGAATATCTAGTGGTCATCAACCACACACTCACTAGAGAGTGGATTTATGATCAGCTATTATTTATTATTATTATCATACTATTATGAAATTCCCAATAATAGCCTTTCATTATCTTACCACATTAAATTATAATCGATTCAACCCCGCGGCTAGGCTGAGTTTTATTTAACGAATCCATCCATGCATTATAAAGAAAATAACGCGCTTAGAGGTAGTCTTCTATTAGCACCTATTTAAATTACAATAAGAGATTTTTAATGAAATGTGTTATAGGAAATAGGCTTTGATATTATCCCATAAACAGTAAGAGAAATCGTCTTACTTTCTTGTTAATATTTCAAAAGGGCTCTCATCTCATTATACTAGTAAGTCTAAAACAAAACAGACATACACCGAGTATTAGGAACATCCTTGTCAGTATATATGTCTATACCTACCTGGTATATGTTCTGTTTAATTAAAAGCAACCCTGAGGAACAGAATTTAAACAAATTCTCTATGTTCATCTGATTGTATCTAATTTCATATAGCAATATTATTCTATCCTTTTATTGATTCTTAAAATTACATTTTAATTAATAATAGGAATTTCGCATCCAGACCCATGCGACAAAAATTTATTTAAATTGTATTGACTAACAATCAATTTAAATAAATGGGACGGGGTCTGACCCCTGGCAGTCTGAAATGGATACCAAATGGCTTAAATAGAAATGCTTGGACCCTCAATATATAAATTAACAAATAATGAGTATCGTTTAGTCTTATATGGCCTAAGTTGCCGAAAAGACTGTATGTGAGTGTGAATGGGGAAAAAAAAGTTTGAGTGTTTTTAATAATACAAAAAAAGTTGTTAAATTCGGTCATCCTTAGTAATCTGATAATAGGCAACCCAAATGTCCAGCTTATTATTGATTTTTAGATTAATTACACCCAGAGCTTAGGCTTAAGCCGCATGTTCAGTGAAATTTATTTACGCCCGAATATGCTTGATTCGCTCTTCTTGGAACAATAAATAAACAAATTCATTAATAAGTTGTTTTACGGATTCTAAGGCTATATTTGTCTGTATTGCTTGGCTGTCAATTCATTTGAAATAATTTTTTGTCCCTTGGGACTAGAGCCCTGCACGGACCGATTTTTTTTGGCCCGTACCGGCCCGTGTCAGTATTTTTCTTTGACTTCCCGCCCGTACCCGGCCCGTAATTTTTTACCATTCTTCAGGCCCGCCCGGAATTTTTTCAAACCCGCCCATACCCGCCCGAGATCTAGTGAACAATCTTTTCGGCAACTTAGGCCATATAAGATTTTTACGATAACCGTTGTATTGACTATATCTATTAGGGGTTCAGGCATTTCTATTTAAGCCATCTGGCATCCAAATGGCTTAAATAAAATCATCGGACTGCCTGGGGTCCGAACCCGAGACGTTTGGTATAGGAGGTAGCCCCGGGTTTGGGGCGATGTAAAATTTATAAACATGTGAAAATATTTATATTTTGTTACCAAAGCAACCATTTCTCCTATCTTTCTTACGAAGTACAAGAGTAAAGTGGTCTTCAGAAGATTTCAATGGCAAAATGAGAATATACTTTTGAAAGAGTATCTAAATAATAATTGATTTTTGAACTTTAATCAAAATCGTTGCAATGAATTTTGAGAAAATCGAAAAATAAACCTGAAAAAGTGCAACGGTCAAGTACTAGTACTTTTTGACAGGGGTGTTTAACTTAAATATAAAATTTCAGCCACATAGATCATTTCCTTCATCCATAAAATTGAACACAGATACACAGACCATGTTGGGAAAACCACTTTTACTTTTTTTGAATTCAGGGGACCTCAAAACGTGTATATCCATCAGAATCTCGACATCTCTATATCTATATGTATATTAACATTTACATAAAAGTAAGAGAAAGTAAAAAACGATTCTAGCGAATGTGCTACGGCGCAGAGGCTCATTTAAGTACCTCAAGCAAGCAAAAATGACCGAATTTAGTACTGCTTCGTATCTCAAGTTAAATAAATTCACAGCTTAGCTTCTCTCACTCTAGACTTTCTCTCTATCTTGATTCTTTATTTTTTAAATTCTAATTCCACATACTGAACAGGTGCTTGAAATAATAAATAAAACCCTCTCTTGTGACTTTAATGTGCATAGTTGGAATAAACAACCCGCTATAAATCTATAGACTTTTCCGGTAAACTCTTTTTGCTTGTTTTCAACTCTCTTTAATTTAAATTTCAATATTTTTTTTGAGTCTGTTATTTTTAAAATATTATTAACAGCATGATAATTTATAACCGTCCTTTATAAATTATGTCACTCTCCTTATATTACAAATATGTCAATTCACGTCAACTTTTCTTTTGATGTGAAATTTATTAATTAATTTAGCTTTTAATCAGCTAAAGCCTATGCTTTTACTTGCTTCTTGTTGTGGAAATGACGAAGAATCTTAAAGGCGTTTTAAAAAAATGAAATGAAATTATATCTAGTTAACATGAGAAAATTATTTTATAAATAATTAATTTTAAGAATTTTAATTGTGCTTGACAGCTTGGAAATATCCTTTTAAGATAGTCTCGTTATTATATATTCTTTAAAGAAATTAATATTGATTAAACAAAAAAAAAAATTATCTTTAAGAAGATTCCCTCGTTTTAATATGAGATTTTTTTAAATGAATTTTAATTTAATGATAAAAAAAAAAATTATTAATTAAATTCTTACTTACTATTATCT
>JAKCPI010013668.1:0-10692 GCA_023213315.1 Euborellia annulipes
GAGGCGTGGTAAAATAAAGTTTGGAAACCACTGATTTAGAACTATTCGAGATTAAATAAACTCATTTATTCATCTTGATAAATTTATTTCTATACTGAAAAAGTAAAAATAAACTTAATTTAATTTTTTCATAAATAGTTTTCATTAGTTTAAATAACTTCTCTTCTCCTTAATTAAAGAAATTTATACAATATTTTAACATACAATTTTTTTTTATTTTAGAATTCATTTCCATTTATCATTTGAAAGCTCTTGGTTAAGCTTTTGGTTAAGATCATTATTGGGACGGTTATTGAATCAACCGCAGATAATCGGCTGTCTTTCATTCAAAGTCCAAAGTTTGCTTAACCTACAATGATAGTTGTTTGATGATCCCTAGATTGAAGGTTTACATCACGACTGTCCAGAATGTTCATAACCAAATCCTGAAATGTATACTTAAACGAAAAAATCTAATAAATTTGACTGTTTATACTAGTTAAAAATTTGAGAAATAAATCAATTGTAATTAGTAGTTTTTATTATGGAAATTTTTAATTATAGTCCTTATTTCTATTAATTATTTATTAAAAATATAAATATTGTACAAGGTTTTGACTGCTTATTCGCAGTCGTTTTCAAGTACTGTGCACTGGCTCCGACTTAAGCATAGATAATATAGATATGCAACAAGGGGGGTTTTGACAGTTATGTGCTGCCTGGCTGATTCTCAGAATTTAACCTACACGGGGCGTGGCTTTAAATGGGCGCTTGGTTTGAAAATTCTCTTCCTGCTGCTACTAATAATAATAATAATAATACTATTTCGTGTTGCTCCACAAATTTACCTGAGCAGTGAAGGTTTTGAATCTTCAATTTTTTTATTATGATTATTATTATTATTGGTTTCTTATAAAAAATTCAATTCGTTTTTTAAATACATTGTTTACACAACCTATAATAATTAATCATTAAAAAAAATGAAAATTCAAAAACTTTAGTGTTCGGATACATTTGTGAGGATTATGATATTTAAATATAGGAATGTGATTATTTTGTATTATATATTTATATAAAATACTTTTTATATTATGGCAATGGTAATGTTTGATGAGATAGATATGGAGAAGAAAAAGGTGTATATAATGGAAAAAAATTTAATTATTTAAAACAAAATATATTTTATTCGTCTAAAAAAAAAGTTTCCAGGTATAGTGAGTGTCAATATTAAATTAACCCAGCTTTCTCATTATTTTATTGTTTATATAAAAGATGAAATTATTTGTTGAATTGTCTTTATCATTAAAAATGGGTTTCTTTGATATTGAATTTCACTGTACATAATATAATACATGAATTTATAAATTAACAGAGTTTGTAAAAAAGTATGCTAATTAGAATTGAAAAAAAGCAGAGCGTAAGACAGGATTTAATCTATTATGCTTTTTGAAAAAGATAACTTTATTTTATATAAGGAGAACAAAATTTATTCAAAAAGTCTGCCATGCTTTGTTGTTAATCAGCCTTTAATAGGATTTTAGCCATCCATTTTTTGCATAACTGGAATATAAGGTGGTTGGTTGAAATTTGCTATTAAAAACTCGTAAAAGAAAATAACAAATTATTATTTTCTTACCTCGGGATCCCTTGGAAAACGATGCAAACGAGCTTCTTTGCTTGTATTTTTGCAAGAGCGAATACAACATACGAAAGGCATTTCTCTAGAAAAACGTAGGAAAAAAAATCCAAATTGTATCGAGATATATATTCAAAATAATACCAATCTATTGATGAATTGAATTAAATAGAGACATGGTTTAAATGGTCACTGATTGTCTAAAAGACCTCAAAAAAAAAATTATATGAAAAATATTGTTACTAAAAAAAAAATATATTAGAAATAAATATCACACAAGCTGAAAAAAAAATCGTTAATAAATATAGCTGAAAAAAATAATTAATAAATATATAAAAAAATATAATATTAATAAATAAAAACAATAGTAAAAAATATTTTAATCAACAAACGGAAAGAAAATGTTAAAACACGTGGAAAACGTTTTCTTAGATGCTCGTATATTGCTTTAAGTGAACCTGGTCGGAACAGATTGGCAACTGGAGAATTTGTTACCCCCACCATCACAGCAGAAGCGACACTAGCGCTTATCTAGATCTGGAGGTTTTTTGGTTGTGACGTCACTTTTTTTTAGAACTGTCAAACCTTGTGAGTTGCAACCCCTGGACTTAAGTGAACTAACCTTTACGACCGTTACGTGTATTTTATATATGACGTCAGCGCCATCTACAGTCATTCCTATGAAGTTAGATAGAAATTTTCGCGCCATTTATACTCATTCCCATGAAGTTAGTCACAATCATAAAGCAAGTGTTTATAAAAAGCATGATGTTTTTGAATTTGATTTTTTTACATACCATGGGGAACATAAACATTTGCACCCTAACAGGTTTGCAAGACGCCTACTAGTTAGGCAGCCCAATCGACTCACCACTACATATGCAGTGTCTGTGTGAATTTACCTGAGCTAGGGTTCTGAGGGTCTTTTATGATAGACCATAAACCAACCCTTTTGAACAATCTATATAGCGATATAGCGTAGCCTGTTCATATCAAATGAATTTGATCTCAAATTAATAGAATTTCAACATTTTAATTAATCTTATCTTCTTATTTGGAAAAAATTAACTTATTTCACAATTTGAACGAAACTTGTGTCCCAATTTTTAGTAAAATTTTTCCGATATCTATAGACCTTTATACCAGGTAATAATATCTCAGGGCGTTAAAATATTCTTGTTTATATTCTTAAAAAAAAAAAAAACTGTTATTTCGGATTTTTGTAACGAGAGGTTTTACAACATAGAATGTGGCATGTTCAGACAATAGATAAAATTTAAATAAGATAAGAGAAAGTAAAAATTTGCGAATTCTTCTTTCTATCTCGCAATGCAAGAAGCCAGATCGATGAAATTTAATAAATAATTCTTGCCCTAAAATTGGAGATCTGTTTCAAATTTTGTAGTAAATACTTCAACCGGAAGTAGGCCTACTTTACCTAAGATTATAGAAGTATTTTAAAAATGTAATATTTTTAGTAAAGAAAGTGAGAAAGAAATGCACTTCTCTTTTGAGTAGCAAAGTGGCGAAAATATATTTCAATTCTTTGCTATCGATTCTGGCCTATTAATTTGTTGCCCGGCTATTTAAATGTATGGTATATGTTTATAAAACTTTCAAACCCTTCTTACCAAGAATGGAATTAGGCCACTTTCAAAATTAATAATTAAAGGTTTGAAAGATTAAAATATTTTTAAAAGGTAATTTTTATAATCTTAGGTAAAGTACTAACTACTTCCGGTTGAAGTATTGTTATTACTCCAAAATTTGAAACAGATATACAATTTTAGGGTAAGAATTATTTACTAAATTTCACCGATCTGGCTACTTGCATTGCGAGATAGAGAGAGGAATTAGCAAATTTTTATTTAAAATGTATCTATTTTCCAAAGGGATGGTTTATGGCTTCTTCATAAAATACCCTCAGAACCCTAGCTCAGGTAAATTCACACAGACACTGCATATGTAGTGGTGAGTCGATTGGGCTGCCTAACTAGTAGGCGTCTTGCAAACCTGTTAGGGTGCAAATGTTTATGTTCCCCATGGTAGATGATACAAAATATTATTATTAAATTATTCCAAAAATATATACAGTACATATTTAATACAATAATCAAACCTTAATATCTAATTAACATTTTTCTTATTTTGTATGTTGTTACACTAAGTTTATTTGAATTTGAGTCTGAGCAAGTGCGCAGTACTTGAAAACGACTGCAGTCGAAACGTTGTACAATATTTATATTTTTAATAAATAATACAATATATGTTTTTTATTTAAAAATTCCCATAATAACAATCAGAGTAGAGAAGTTAATTAAAAAAAAAAAGAATTAAGTTTGTATAAAAAATTATACAGAAAAATAACGGTGCCAAATCTAATTATAATTATCTGATTATTATTATGGCGATAGGTGGTAAACAGGTCTAAATTTTCTTAAAAAATTTCCGCAATTGTGGAAATTTCGTTTGTTCCAAGGAGGTGCTTCTCGATAAGCTAAACTTTAAAACTAACTCTTCTTTCTTTCAAATGTAAATCAGCCACCTTCTTCATTGTATTGGAAAGTTTCTCTTCATTTCTAAAAAAAAAAACTCATAAATTTTTTTTTTTTTTTAAATTTCTAACATTTCATCTCGAAATCAAATAAATAAAAAAGTTGGCGAGAATGGAGATGCACGTTTTAATAAGTAGCCTAGAAAGTTTTAATGATAAAAAATAAAACACCAAGGGACCTGTTCTACCCCTTCCCCCCTCTCGAGGCTGTGTCCAACGAATGAATAACCCTTAATTTATTTAATACTTCATCCGAAAATGTGGTTTAGACAAAATTGAAAGAAATAAAATATAAGAGCCATCGTTAAGCACCTAATTTAAATTTATAAATGTTCGTCCAGTCTTTAATTCCTCAAATGGAAATTACAAATAGAATTTTTAAAAATCAGATAATTGCGTTATCAACTTACCCTTAGCAATTTTTAATTAAATTTTTACGATCTCCACCATTTGATGAATACATAAAAATAAATAAATAAATCAATAATTTTTTTTTCCGATTGCTAACTTCACATGAGCTAACAAATGTTTAATATTATATTTGGATCATATAATCCACCTAGTTTATTTTCCATGAACTTTTATTGTTCTTTAGCTTATTTACATTTTATGTTGCCCAGGGCCAAAAGAAGTATATATGTCGTTCTACTAAAAAAGAGACTTTAGTTACATGCATATTAAATATACTATCATATAGAGATGTAGCTTTATACTTTGAATGGGATTAAACATCTCTTTTTTTCTTTATTGTCATTTGTAAAATTTCCCTAAAATTCTTTTTTAATTGTCTGTAAGTTATTGATATATATAAATATCTGGAATTTTTACTTTCACTTACCTATATCTCTATATATATAATATGTTAATATATAGAGATTAAGTATAAAAAAAGTATAAAAATATAACGATTTTGATTAAAATTTATAAATCAATTATTTTTTAGATCCTCTTTAAAATAACTATTATATTCTCATTTTCCCCTCAAAATTGTTTGAAACACATTTGACTCTTGTACTTTATAGGAAATAAGGAGAAATGGTTGCCATGGTAACAAAATAAAAATATAAACTTTATATCTTGAACAAACAGTATATTTGGAAACTAAATAAATGTCGACACAATAAATCTGGTGTGATAAGCAAAGAACACAACTTTCAATTACTAAAAGTAAGAGACAGTTGTGTGCTATGCTACCAGACACACCAGATTTTTTAATTTATACATTATAATAATAGTGTAAAAACTAATTAAACTAATATACACTATTTTGTCTCATGTTCACTGAACAATTACTTTTTTAAAATAAAGAGTTACTTAAGGGGGAACGGGAGCGAAGGCGTTCGCATGTTTTTCCCGCTAAGATGGCGTAGCGTGTCATAAAAAGTATGCCCAAAAAATCAAGTAATTCAAAAATTTGCCAAGAGATGTCAGAATGGTAGCTAATAATATTTAATGCATTTGGTTGATTTTCATTGTTCTTTTAACAATAAATACTTTATAACTGTTATTATATATATAAAAGTATAAAAATATATAAATATAGGCTAATACTATATCGTCTGTTAGACTAGGCTACCATCTATTGCAAGAATGCTGAACTAATTTGACAGTTATTTTTAAATAAATCATCTAAGCTTATTTTAAAAATTTCTTAATTAATATGTGATTAATAATAACAATAAATTCATTTTTAAATTTAAAAAAAATTAAAGATAATTGGGACTGATTGTTTTTTTGTATTTGCTTGATAACAAAAAATTAATTACGATAATTTTCTTAATAAATCATTAAAAAAATTATAGCTCGATGTCCCAATAATCTCTTATGAATTTAATTCATTAAAAAAAAACCGCATTTAAAAATTTCTTATAATAGTCTAGTTTTTTTTTAAGTACGTTTAGACGTCGCTCCTGAACCCCCTTAAATATTTCAGCTTTAATAATAACTTCAATTCCATTGGTCCTTTTTAAAATAAACATCTTGAAATTTTATTATTCCGTCAAAGTAATATATAATATCGGCTTGTCTCTGATCTAGGAAGAATGCAAATGCCAGTTCTATAGATTTAGATCATAGTAAGTGGGGGTGGAATGGCGGGTGGGGGAGAGGGTAGAAATGATGCATTCCCTTTGTATTCTGTGAGATCTATTCTAAACAATTATCATAACACATATGTTCGAATATTAATCAATATCCCTGTCTATATTATATACCTTCTATAAATTACATATACATTGAATTTAAAGCATACCCATCTAATAGATATTACTTGTAATATAATCCGTGAATATAATCTAAATTATTTTAAAAGAAATCTCATTAAAATATTCTATCGGTGTTAAATAAAAATAAAAAAGAAGAAACTCGCCTTTCTTTAATCTTGTTAGATTCACAAATGATATTCATGAAAAAAAAATAATTTTATATATAAAAAGTAAAATGATATCCCCCATTTCAACGTAATTTTCATAATTTGCCCCCTTCGTTTTCAAATATATAATACCTTTTTTTTTTTTTATTTATAAGCATAAAATTTTTTTTTTAATAAAATTTCATGCAAAAAGTTTTAAATTTTATATAAAGTATCCTCTCTATAAATATCGCTATTATTTTTTTTTCTCGTAGGGTGATATAAAATATGGTAATCATGTAAAAATTTTTCGAAGCATCTCAGATGTCACTTTATTTTAAGGGTAAATTGGAAAATCGAAATGTCAATTTTATTCAAATTAGGATTATAGAAATTTATTCAAAATAGTTTTTTTTTTTTCAAATTTTTTTTTTAAATTAAAGTTATTAGTGATGATGATAAAAAAACTAGTGTGACTGGTCCCACAGCACATAACTTTCTTTGACCTCCGGTAATTGAAAGTTGTGAGTCCCACCAGATTTTTAGTGTCGGCATATATTTAGATTCCGACTGTAAATTAGAATTCAAGATTTATAAAAATAGAAAAATATTTATATTTTATTACCATGGCAACTATTTTTCCTAGCTTTTCTATGAAGTACAAAAGTAAAGAGTGCTAAAAACAATTTTGAAGAATATACATTTTAAAGAGGATCTAAAAAATAATTTATTTATTAATTTTAAGGTGCGCGTCTCGAAAAGTCGTTAGAACTCTTTTGACTACCGAGTTACTCGAGGCGACAAGAGATGGCGTTAGTTTTTTCCATAGGAATACAAGGGATTTATTCCATTTTATTTTAAAGTTTCCAGCTAATTAATTAAGGGTAGAAAATTAATTATTTTTTAACACAATGATTACTAATTTAATTATCTATAAGATATAGAGCGAATTTTTTAAAAATATCTTTTCTTTAATGCGATTAATCTAAAAAAAAATTTATTTTTTCGAAAATCAAAAAAAGGGCTTCTCTAAGTTGTAGATATTTTAAATAGCTTTAATTAAAAAAAAAAAATTGAGGTCGATAGCTTCAAAATTGTGCCCGCTGGAATCTCCCAAAATTAGCACCCCGAGACGCGCACCTTAATCAAAATTGTTAGAGCGAATTTTGAGAAAATCCAAAAAACTCAAAAAGTATATCAATAGAGTATTAATATTTTTTGGCCGATTTTGTTCAAAAGCTTATTTTCACGCCTTATGGAGGTGCATAACTTAAATGTAAAAATTCAACTTCGTGACTCAATTTCTTTTTGCTTTAAATTGAACACAGGTACAGAGACAGACAATTTTGGGGGACCCAAGGATTCGGGGGGCCTCAAAAAATGTATTTCCATCAAAATCTCGACATCGAATTTTTGTCATGAATGCAATACTTTCTCTCTATATATTAACATATATATGTAAGAAGAAATAAAAAAGTTGCACTTTCTAGTTATGTTTTTGGAGTTAATTCCATTTTTACTCGCGAGATGGCAGTAAATCTATAAGAAGTTTTCTTTTTTAGAGAAATTTAGTTGCTTCCTTATATAAGATGTAAAAAAATATAACTAAATAATTTTTATATTTATATTTTATGTTGTTGTTCTACATCGTTCTTCTTCTCTAGTAACTTTGTTTCTTCCCAACAATAAAAATTAAAAAAAAATATTTTATTTTATCATCAATTCCTCTTAAAAATAATTCAATTAAGATGATAAATATTAAAAATTAACAGTATGTATTGTCATTTTGACATAACATGACGTTGCGCTGACGCAACTTTGGGAGTTTCCTGGTAAAAATATTTTTTTTTTATTTCTTTCTCTTACCCTATATATGAAATATATGAGAGAGAAAGTATTACGATCATGTCAAAAATTCGATGTCGAGATTTTGATGAATATACATGTTTTGAGGTCCCCTGAGTCCAAAAAAGTGGGTCCCGCAAATTGGTCTGTGTGTGTGTGGACCGATTTTTTTAGCATGAAGGAATTGAGCTACCGGATTGAAATTTTTATTTAACTTAGGTACCTTCCCAGACACTCAAAATAAGCTTTTGAATCAAAATCGGCCAAAAAGTACTAGTACTTTACTGATGAACTTTTTCAGTTTTTTTCGATTTTCTCAAAATTCCCTCCAAGGATTTTTTTTTTAAATTCATAAACCAACTATTTTTTAGATGCTCTCTAAAATGTATATTCTCATTTTGCCGTTGAAATCTTCTGAAGACCACTTTACAGATAGATGACATTATTTGCTTCTGGAAAGGCTCAGACGCAGAATTAGAACTTTTCAGACAGAGATTAACCAACTCTCCAAAATCAAATTCACCTTAGAAACAGAAAATCAAAATAAACTAAATTTCCTAGATCTAACACTTACTAGAGAAGGACACATTATACAATATGACATTTATAGAAAACCAACCTCAACTGACATTATAATTCCATACAAATCGCACCACAACCCACAAATTAAACAAACATCATTCAACTTTCTTTTTAATAGACTCATACAAACACCCCTCACAAAGAAAAATTCAATCACGAATACAACAAAATACTCACAATAGGCTCGAATAACGGATACCCAATAGAATACATAAAAAACATATTTAATAAGATGAAAAAAAAAAATTATTCAACAAAAAATATACCCCCATATAAACACCCACAAAAAATTCATCACAATACCATATCAAAAAACAATAAACACTAAACTTAAACAAACACTAAAACCATACAATCCAAATCTCACTTCACGCTCCCCCACCACACTAGCCAATATATTTATTAATAACACAACACCCACAAACAACCTCGGAAAAAGTGGAATATACCAAATATTCTGCGACGACTGCGAACACAGCTATATTGGTTTAACAACAAGAAACATTCACACCAGATACAAAGAACACATCAGAAACAACCCCCCTTCAGCACTCGGGTCACACTTAACTTCCAATAACCATTCCACCCTCAATAAACAATATCAAATTACTCCACCATGAAAATAACTTCAACAAATTAATTATCCTCGAAAAATTTGAAATAATAAAAAACCTAAAAAACGGACAAAAACTTCTCAACGAAAATACCATATTCCCAGAACAACACATTTTTAAAAACATCGCGCCACTCAATAAACCCAACCAAATCCACTGCCAACCTCACTCGAGTCAGAATAGTTGCTAATCTCTCCTCATACACACATAACAAAAACAAACAGACCGAACAAACAACATATTATGTCAACACACAAGAAATAATGTAAACACAAAACAAATAATGTACACTCTATTCAACACACCAAACTAACGGTACGTACTGATAAACAGTATAAAGATTCCTGTAAAAATTATAAAAATTATAAATTCAAATCAAATTTTATAGATAAACCTGTAAACCTATATATACATATGATATACACTATACTATACTATATATACATAATATACAAATGTAATCGTTTTCACATTTTTAGCCGACCTGATGATGGTACATAGTGCCGAAATCGATTGTCGAGAGAATAAATAATTTTAATTTAAAAATTCGTTATTATTTTAACCTATTCCCATAACTTCATATAAATAACGAAAAATGGAGAAATTCATCAAGAACCACTTTTACTCTTGTTCTTCATAGGAAAGATAGGAGAAATGGTTGCCATGGTAACCGAATTTAAATCTTTTTCTTTTTATTAGATTAAAAATCAAATTATTTAAATTCCCATTTATTTTACTTTCTCGTACCCTATATACGAAATATATAGAGAGGGAAAGTATTGCGATCATGTCACAAATTCGATGTCGAGATTTTGATGAATATAGATGTTTTGAGGTCCCCTGAGTCCAAAAAAGTGGGTCCCGCAAATTGGTCTGTGTGTGTCTGTGTGTGTGTGTGTGTGTGTGGGGGTGTGTGTGTGTGTGGACAGATTTTTAGCATGAAGGAATTGAGCTACCGGATTGAAATTTTATATTTAACTTAGGTACCTTCGAAGAATCTCAAAATAAGCTTTTGAACAAAATCGGCCAAAATCTAGTACTTTACTGATGTACTTTTTCAGTTTTTTTCGATTTTCTCAAAATTCCCTCCAAGGATTTTTTTTTTAAATTCATAAACCAACTATTTTTTAGA
>JAKCPI010013671.1:0-23125 GCA_023213315.1 Euborellia annulipes
GTTAATCAATCACTAAAAAACAAAATTCTGGTAATGGTTTTCTAATAAATATATATGATAAGTAACACCATTTTATTTATTTTATTAAAACGATTTTATGATTTTTTCTACTGTTCCACCAAATCAAACCCCCCCCCCCCCCCCGAAATTATTTTCTGGCTACGGCCCTGTTAGGGATGTATAATGACACTGATTATAATAATGTTCAGTTAAATTGAATGTTAGATTCAAAGCCTCAACAAAATAAAGTAAAATCTGGTGTGACTGGCTCACAGCACACAACTTTCTCTTACCTTCGGTAATCGAAAGTTGTGTACTGTGCTTGTCACACCAGATTTTTAATGTCGTATCAATTTTAGTTTCCGACAGTAGGGTACAATTGAATTCAAGATGTAAAATTTATAAGTATGGGAAAATATTTATATTTTGTTACCATGGCAACCATTTCTCCTATCTTTTCTATGGAGTACAAGAGTAAAGTGGTCTTCAGAAGATTTCAATCACAAAATGAGAATATACATTTTATAGAGAATCTAAAAATAATTGATTTTTGAATTTTAAAAAAAATCGTTGGAGCAAATTTTGAGAAAATCGAAAAAAACTGAAAAAAGTGAATCAGTAAAGTGCTAGTACTTTTTGGTCGATTTTGTTCAAAAGCTTCGTGTCAAGTCCCATGGGGGTGCCTAACTTAAATATAAAATTTCAACTTCCTAGCTCTTCTCGTTCTTGAGATATTTTGTTCACAGACACACAGACAGACACACAGACAGACACACACACACACACACAGACAGACCATGTCGCGAAAACCACTTTTTTGGATTCAGGGGACCTCAAAACGTGAAGATCCATCAAAATCTCGACATCGAATTTTTGACATGAATCCAATACTTTCTCTCTATATATATATTACATATATACATAGGTAAGAGAAAGTAAAAAAAAATTAAAGTATTGAACCGGCCAAAATACTCTGATCTAAGTATTTGAAATACAAATATATTAAAAAAGCTATTTGAAATTCAAAATACTTAGAACTTTGAAATACAAAATATATTTTAAATCCTGTATTTCAATTCCAGTATTTGAAATAATGTCCAGTTGTTATAAAATAAATATCTTTTGTAAAAGTGAAATGAATCTAGCGGATCGCAAAAATGAGTGAGCGGGTGCCATTTGGGCTGCCTAATTACTGGGCTTTAGTCTCAATAAGATTGCAATAGATGGTACATATTGTTATAATGAAATCGTCTCTCGAAGTGTTCATGAGAGTTAAAAAATATCAATATCATTGATACATTCATTAGTACATATAGGCCTAGTGTACTACTAACGCCCCCCTTTATGCAATATTTCGATTCTGACTGATGATGAGATTAAATATATCTCGAAACGTCTTCGGGGTCGATAAGCATATAAAGTCTTTTTTTGACTGTCCTTATTTAAATCAAATACTGTATATTCACAGCCACCAAATCCCAATTATAAATAAGATTTTTACTTTTCATTGTCTTTGAAATTATTAATTATATTGATAATAAATAATGATAAATTATATTCGAATAAGGAATCATGAATTGAATTATTTATTTAAAATTCTCCACTTAAATTTAAAAAAATCTGGTGTGACTGGCGCACAGCACACAACTTTCTCTTACCTTCGGTAATCGAAAGTTGTGTACTGTGCTTGTCACACCAGATTTGTTGTGTCGACATGTATTTAGTTTCCGACAGTACGGTTCATTCGATTTTCAAGATGTAAAATTTATAAGTATGGCGAAATATTTATATTTTGTTGCCATGGCAACCATTTCTCCTATCTTTTCTATGGAGTACAAGAGTAAAGTAGTCTTCAGAAGATTTCAATCACAAAATGAGAATATACATTTTATTGAGAATCTAAAAATAATTGATTTTTGAATTTTAAAAAAAAAATCGTTGGAGCAAATTTTGAGAAAATCGAAAAAAACTGAAAAAGTACATCAGTAAAGTACTAGTACTCTTTGGTCGATTTTGTTCAAAAGCTTCGTGTGACGTCCCATGGGGGTGCCTAACTTAAATATAAAATTTCAACTTCCTAGCTCCTTTCGTTCTTGAGATATTTTGTTCACAGACACACAGACACACAGCACAGACAGACAGACAGACAGACCATGTCGCGAAAACCACTTTTTTGGATTCAGGGGACCTCAAAACGTGAAGATCCATCAAAATCTCGACATCGAATTTTTGACATGAATCCAATACTTTCTCTCTATATATATATTACATATATACATAGGTAAGAGAAAGTAAAAAAGCATTCATTTGATTAAATTATATCGATACTTCATACCTGAAAGGTTATATGAAAAAGTATAAGAAAAATATCAAGGACCACTTAAAAAAAAAGAAAATTTTATTTACTTCTCTCATTGCTTATACAATATTCCTGACTATAATGCTGGAACGAATATTTCTCTTGACTTGTCTTAAACCGGTATTGTCCCACTAATTAAATATAAGTATCGCATTGTCGTCGCTTATTGAAGCGTGAAATATGTTAAACGTACCTATCGGCCCATAACTTTCGAGTTTATTTTTTTAAGAAGTTCATATAACATTTTTAACATTAATAAGTTATATTATTGATCCTATATTTTGAAATCTAGTTAAACTTTACTTATGAATAGTATAATAAAAATTAATTATTGAATTATGGGAATAATTATTTTATTTTTTCATTATTTGCCTATTTAAAAAATCTGGTGTGATGGTCGCACACAACTTTTTTTTACGGTTCGGTAATCGAAGTTCTCATATCTTTCCTATGAAGTACAAGAGTAAAGTGTGCTTCAAACAATTTTGAGGGCAAAACGAGAATATACATTTAAAAGAGCATCGAAAAAATAATTGATTTTTGAATTTTAATCAAAATCGTTTGAGCGAATTTTGAGAAAATCGAAAAAACTGAAAAAGTACAACAGTAAAATACTAGTACTTTTCAGCCGATTTTGATTAAAAGCTTATTTTCACGCTCCAGGGGGGTGTTTAACTTAAATATAAAATTTCAGCCTTATAGCTCCTTATTATTAACCTTCATGCTTAAAATTGAACACAGACAGACGGATACTTGAGATAGTCCTTGAAATGAAAATACATACAAATTGATTACTTTATAGTAAAATTTCTTACTTTTAATAGTATGAAATAAAACCTGTCCTTTACAAACAATTTTTAACAATTACCTATGTTTACCTGAGGCATATCGTGCCACAATTGTGCTCCTTAACCTCATTGGCAAATGCCTTAAAGACATCCAACATTCCAAATCTCTTAAGACATGAGAGATTTTTTTTTTAACTTCATTCATTCAATAAATTACTGTGAAATCAATAATTACACCCCAACCTGATGACTTAAGAAATATTATACCTATTCTATTTGCAGTCTTAAATCTTGCCTTTTGACATTCTTTTATAGAAGAAGAAAGATATTATGTATTTATTTAAATAACATCTCTATTCCTTTTGAATGAGAATGATGTTTTACAATTCGGTTTGTTTGCACATTCTTAAGGTGCGCGTTTTCGGGGTTCTAATTTTGGGAGATTCCAGCGGCCACAATTTTGAAGCTATCGACCTCAAATTTTTTTTAAAATTAAAGCTATTTAAAATATTTACAACTTATAGAAGCCCTTTTTTTGATTTTCGAAAAAATATTATTTTTTTTTTAGATTAATCGCTTTAAACAAAAGATATTTGAAAAAAAATTCGCTCTATTTCTTGTAGATAATTAAATTAGTAATCATTGTGTTAAAAAATAATGAATTTTTTACCCTTAATTAATTAGCTGGAATTTTTCAAATGAAATGGAATAAATCCCTTGTATCCCTATGGGAAAAACTAACGCCATCTCTTGCCGCCTCGAGTAACTCGGCACTGAATCGTGTTCTAACGGTTTTTCGAGACGCGCACCTTAAGAAAATTTAATGAAAGATCTTTTGAATTAAGTATTTTTTTTTCAACACTTATTTTGAAATATAGGCTGAAGAAATTAATTATTATTCAAAGAGAAAATGAATCACTTGATTTTTTTTTTGACCTTTCTAAATAACAATGAACATGTTCATCACCAGATGTATAATAAATAATTTCAACCGAAAATCGACACTTGAAAAAATAATAGCTTTTTCATTTTTCGATTTCTTTTTTTTTTTTATCAGTATTTATTTAATTTTTTTATTGAGGTCTATTAGTGGGTTAAACTACTTTTTTAAGTTATTAATCAGCTCTGAATTCCGAAAGAAATCTAGAAAATTAAGTGATAGATTGGAGGAAAGATGAAATGAAAAGAAACATTAGTAAATGGAAACTAAAACAAACAAATAAAATTTAGACATGTAACAGTTTATTAGTATTACTAATGGCCTGATTGGGACTATCTATATATATAATTCGCTAATGACCATCTGCTTCATAGGAGGTGGCGTCTCGAAAAGCGTTAGAAGACGATTGACTTCCGAGTTACTCTAGGCGGCAAGAGATGGCGTTAGTTTTTTCCATAGGGATACAAGTGATTTATTCCATTTCATTTGAAAGATTCCAGCTAATTAATTAAGGGTAGAAAATTAGTTATTTTTTAACACAATGATTACTAATTTAATTATCTATAAGTTATAGAGCGAATTTTTTAAAAATATCTTTTATTTAATGCGATTAATCTAAAAAACAAATTTATTTTTTCGAAAATCAAAAAAAGGGCTTCTATAAGTTGTAGGTATTTTAAATAGCTTTAATTTAAAAAAAATTTGAGGTCGATAGCTTCAAAATTGTGACCGCTGGAATCTCCCAAAATTAGCACCCTGAGACGCGCACCTTAAAATGATTGATTAGAGTTCAATGTTTTATTTTTAAATTTGAGAAAATTTTTACTAAAAATTCTCAATACACGATTGACTAAAAATTTCTTCAAAATAAAATTTGCAAAACTTATTTTATTTACATCAAATAGAGATTATTTAAAAATTTTCTTCAGTAGTCGTCAAAAACATTCCGTTTCATTCTTGTTCATCTCGGTAATAATAAAAAATATAATTACAATGAAGCCTCCTAAAGGTCTCTTAATATGTTAAAATTATATTTTTCCAGTTGTAGGAAACAAAGTATTGCAATCCTTTTTCATAGAATTTGGATGTAGGACAAAAATGGAGAGTTAGCTGAACCAGCTAAAATAAAGATCATCCTTTTACCATTTTTATCCAAGCCCCGGTAATATAATCATCAGAATTATATCGTAATTGCAAAAGTAGACATGTTCTATGATAAAAAATCTGGTGGACTGTCACACAGCACACAACTTTCCCCTTACCTTCGGTAATCGAAAGTTGCATTCTGTGTTTACACCAGATTTTATAGTGTCGACATACATTTAGTTTCTGCCACAATATTTCTGAAATATCGAAAAATTCATCCTGTTTATTTTTATTTGTTAAGGTTGCGCGTCTCGAAAAGCCGTTAGAAGACGATTGACTCGAGTTACTCTAGGCGGGCAAGAGATGGCGTTAGTTTTTTCCATAGGGATACAAGGGATTTATTCCATTTCATTTGAAAGATTCCAGCTAATTAATTAGGGGTAGAAAATTAGTTATTTTTTAACACAATGATTACTAATTTAATTATCTATAAGATATAGAGCGAATTTTTTAAAAAATATATTTTATTTAATGCGATTAATCTAAAAAAAAATTTATTTTTTCGAAAATCAAAAAAAGGGCTTCTATAAGTTGTAGATATTTTAAATAGCTTTAATTTAAAAAAAATTTGAGGTCGATAGCTTCAAAATTGTGCCCGCTGGAATCTCCCAAAATTAGCACCCGGAGACGCGCACCTTAAAATGATTGATTAGAGTTCAATGTTTTATTTTTAAATTTGAGAAAATTTTTACTAAAAATTCTGAATACACGATTGACTAAAATTTCTTCAAAATAAAATTTGCAAAACTTATTTTATTTACATCAAATAGAGATTATTTAAAAATTTTCTTCAGTAGTCGTCAAAAAACATTCCGTTTCATTCTTGTTCAGCTCGGTAATAATAAAAAAATATAATTACAATACAAATTAATAAATATAATTCAAAAAGTTTTATTTCTCAACAGGTTGTTTTTATCTTTTAAAACCGACAATTAATGTCATAAGACTGTGTGATTTTATTGTCCATTGACCCTCATTTAAATCTTGTATACAAAACAATAGTACTTTTTTTTTTTTTAGAAATCTATAATTTATCCTGTTGAGTTACGTTAGACGTTGTCCTTGGCCGGTTGTTTTGAATGCGAATTGGATATCAGGTGTCATCGGTATCTTAGTTTGGGTGCTCAATCAAACATTGGCCTCGTCTCACATACACACGACCCTCAGTTTACTATTTAAATTTCACCCTCATTTTTTCACTTATTCCTATGTTTTTAGGATAATGACAAAATTTTAAGTTGCTTTTTTAAGTTAATGGGGTTGCAGGCAGGATTGCCAATCATTTTGGAGAAGTCCAAAAATGCAAGACTCTGCAGTTAATTTTGTAATAATGACCGACAAAAATGAACATTTTTTCTTTCACAAGAATAAGACATGAGTTTCTATAAATATTTTTCATGCTGAATTCAAATATCATTTCAGTTTTGCTCCATCATGAATATTTTTAGAGAAGTAGATAAAAATAAATTTTAATAGAAAATGTGTTTTAAAACGGCTCTTATTTTGCATTTTCAAGAAAAAAAAAAATTAAATAATATCAAAATAATTTTTAATTTATTTTATACTTCAAAATTCCAACTACCACATAATCCAAGTATTACTCTACCGTTCATTTGCTTATAGAACACTGGACTACACTAAAATTGTTTTAATAACTATTTTGTTCATAGTTTCGTTAATAATTAACAGATTTTCACGAATAAATGATTTATAGAAAAACCAAAGAACTATAGAATATCATAAATATAAGTTTTTTGCATTCAGGGATAACTAAAATTGTATTAGGGGTGTCCAAAGCAAAAAAAAAAATCGATTTTTCTAAACTTTAAGGCGTTTGCAGTACGTCTAAATGACCTCCAATTGGGCTCAAACCTAAAATTTATAAGTATTATAACTATCTGCATATATTTAAGGGGTGTCGCCTTAAAAATATCTTGAAAATTCAAAATAAGAGCCGTTTTAGAGCACATTTTCTACTAAAATTTTTTTATCTATATCTCTAAAACTGTGCCTGATGTTTTTTCATCATCTAATCACTAATCAGATTTCTTGTGATAAAAACCTTGTCGGCCAGTCTTATTAAACCGCATCAGGTTTACGTTTCTGTCCTCAAAGCAAGCCATCATCAGTGCCACAAACATTTATAAGAAAAGACAAAAACATTTACATTCTCTATCTACAACATTAATAGTCTGTCAATTTGGTTGCCTATCTTCCAGGAAACAGCATAAATTTATTCATCCAGTAGATTTTTATTAGTGTAAATAATTATTTTTTTATTCTTTTTTTTAAGTGAATTCTTTGATTTTCTCATAAATGTATGCGGCTCTGATGATGGCCTGAATAGAAGATCGAAACCTTGGCCCAATACGGTACAATAAAATATATATTTTTTTGATGTTGACAACGTCTTACAAATCAATTTAATTTAATTTAAAAACTTGACTCCGGAAGGATAATTTGGTATTAAATTGATTAAATAGAGAATTATTTTATTAGTTACTCGATAGATTTCTTTTTCAAAGTGAATAATTTCGTGTATTTTAATTTGATTTCCAACTATTCATTCGAGTCTGTCAATTGGGTTGCCTATCTTCCAGGAAGTTTATTCATCCTCTACTAATCAATGTTTCCATGTATATTTAATTTTATCCTGTTTATCGTTCTTTGCGATACATTAATTGGATTTTTATTAGCGTAAATAATTATTTCCCTTTTTTTTTCTTTTTAAACTGTACTTTTTAACTGTTATCTTTGTATTACTTTCCGTATTTAATTTTTTTCTCTCCCTTAATGGCATTAATTATTTATTATTAAAGAAATATTCAATAATAGGAATAAAAATAACATTAGATTTTCTCGCCATATTATATCCATTTCCTGTCATTTGTGAATAAAGACCTTTTTTATTTTAAAAATAAATAAATCTTATTTAATTACTAATCACGTGGACTGACGATTGTGATATCATCCAATAAAATTACTTTATTATATTATTTAATTTTACTTACTCAATTATATATTTATTGGAATTAGTAGAACTTGAACACATAACTAGGATTTTTTTCGATTATTGCTCGACATAATTCCTAGGAATATTTAATAACTAGGATCTGTAACAATATTGGACGTTTGAGTTGCCTACCTTGCAGGCAATTGATCTCTATATCTTATTTGCACAAGAAAATTATTTAGTAAGTTAGATCAAGTCAGCTACTTTTACAAATTTTTTTTGTACTGATATTATCAATTTAATTTCACTTTTGTCTTTTAAAATTTTATTTTATTAATAGTAATTATTTTAATTTATATTTACTAACCTTTAATTTTAACCATGAATTTATACTTCTTTTTATAATTAAATTATTTCATTCATTTTTTTTTGTTAAATTAATGATCTGTAACAAACAAAATTTCATTGATCCATTATCGTTCCAGATGATTGAAATCTTTAAAAATATTTCACGGAAAAAATCGGATTTAATTTAAATTTTTTTTTTTTTGCTCGATAAAAAAATTTTTTTACTACTTGATATAAAAATTTTTAATACTACTAGTATTTACCAATAATAATACTTCAAGGATTTAAATTTCCCTTTTGATTCCACAAGAATGCCATTCATTTTGTTTGAATTCGTCATTCACTTTCGTATTCAATGCCAAAAAATGGCTTTCACAAGTGCAATGTCAAATTCTAAAAAACGTTTTTGATCAAAATAAAATAAACCATTTAATTTAGCATGTAATATAAAAAAATTATGTACCGAATAATCGAGAATCCGGATATATGATAAATAGAATTATTATTATATTATTTTAAATGATACACTAGATCAGTGTTCCTTAAAGTTTTTTGAGTCGCGGCCCTCTTGGAAACCAAATCAATATCTCACGGCTCCACTATTTTTTTACTTTCTCTTACCTATGTATATATGTAATAAATATATAGAGAGAAAGTATAGTATTCATGTCAAAATTTCGATGTCGAGACTTTGATAGATATACAGATTTTGAGGTGCCCTGAATCCAAAAATGATATCGTTTTCGCAACATGGCCTGTCTGTCTCTGTGTGTGTGTGTCGGTCTGTGAACAAAATATTTAAAAAACGAAATGATAGGAGGTTGAAATTTTATATTTAAGTTAGGTACCCCACTGAGACGTGACACGAAACTTTTAAACGAAATCGGTTAAAAAATTCAAGTTTATTTTTTTTAGATGCTCTTTTAAAATGTATATTCTCATTTTGCCATTGAAATCTTTTGAAGCACAAATTTAATTAAATTAACTTTAATCTTGTACTTCATAGGAAAGAAAGAAGAAATGATTGTCACAAAATATAAATATTTTCCCATGTTTATAAATTTTATATCTTTAATTTTAATAAATCGGCGGAAACTTGTGCTATGCGGATATATCCGATTCATGTCAAAAATTCGATGTCGAGGTTTTGATGGATATACACGTTTTGAGGTCCCCTGAAGTCCAAAAAAGTGGTTTTCGAGACATGGTCTGTCTGTGTTTCTGTCGTTCAATTTTAAGCAAAGGAATTGAGTTAGAGGTTGAAATTTTATATTTAAGTAGCACCAACTAGGGGGAAAATGAGCTTTGTAAAGGCATGAGTACTAGTACTTTACTGATGTACTTTTTCAGTTTTTTTCGATTTTCTCAAAATTCGCTCAAACGATTTTGATTAAAATTCAAAAATCTATTATTTTTTAGATGCTCTTTAAAATGTATATTCTCATTTTGCCATTGAAATCTTCTGAAGACCACTTTACTCTTGTACTTCATAGGCATGGTAACAAAATATAATTTTTTCCCATACTAATAAATTTTACATCTTGATTATATTGGCGGAAATTAAATATATGTCAACACGAAAAATCTGGTGTGACAAGCACAGAATACAACTTCGCTTACCGAAGGTAAGAGAAAGTTGTTTGCTGTGCGACCAGTCACACCAGATTTTTTATCTAACAATTAATTAGCACATCTGTTTTGATTCGCAAAAGACAGAAGATGCTCTTCGCACTTGTTTCGCAACCGATCGCAAAAAAAAGAGAGAGGTTTTTCCACTGCCAGTACTCAGGTTCGAGTCCCGGCTGCTAAAGTGCATAAAATGCTTGAGCAATCGTGCAAGTGGATGTCACGTGGCCCCCGTCTGTCTCTTGTGGGGGGAACTTGACATGACAAAACTAGCACATTTGAAACTTATATAATAATTAGAATCAATACCTATATATAACTCGTTCACGTATATATTTAGAATAATATACTATAATATTAACACATATATTCGAGGTGTTAACATTCTACTTCTCATCGATCCGATTATATAATTTTTATATTTTATATATTTTCAATTCGATATTCATATCCTCTTACATGTTTATTTTTCTTTAAAGTTCATCTTCATTCAATTTAAAAACAAATTTCTATTTAATTCTATAGTTTATATAAATTTTATTTATCAAAAGTAAGAATCTTGCTTGTTTCTGATCAAGATGTAATGAAAAAGGAAGACAGGCTGAATTTATAAATAACGAATATATAAATAAAAATTATAAAAAATTTCATTATAATTATAATTATAATACTAATCCAGATTTTACTGAGTTCTAAGGAAGTTATCATTCAAGTCAAATCTTTTGAAAGATTCTAGTTTCGGAGGAAACGAATTGTTCAATTCCAACGTTAATAATTTTTGGGATTTCATCGATTAGTAGACCCTATATGTATTCGTTTCACATTTTTTATTGATCTGTTTCAGAATTTTAAGCATTTACCATTTTTACTTTCGATTCAAATGGCAAATTTGCAACAAAGAAAGCTAATGGGACCAAAGACACCCAGTATTGTTGACAATCTAGCAGAATTAGCAAAGAATATATTTTTCTCTTTTTAATTACAAATCTAATCAATTTTTTTTTTAATTAAACAGGAAATATGGTCGATCCCGTGCCTTAAACAGGAAATATTTTTTCTGAATTTGCTTTGCCATTTTTTTTTTTATGTAGGCCCTATAATAAAAAGGATATATACTAAATTGAAATTTGAAAAACGGAAGTACAAGTTCGTGTAAAATTCATTATAATATTTGACCCCCACAACCTGAACTTGAATAAAATAATTCATTAATTCATTCTGTGGTTATTTAATAAGCAGATGTAAATTGCAAGGAAAAATATTAAAACTTAAATTATAAAATTTCTATCAATACATGTACCTCGGTATGTAGAAGCTTGTTGTCGTTAGACCTACTCTTATTTAAAAAATAATTTTTAAAAGTTATTAATTTTATTCTACATCAATCAAACTCCCAATTTACGTCGTTCTGTCTAATTTTTATTGGATCATCCTCAGGTGTTAGGGAGTTGTCATATGTGAATATATAAAGTTTTTTTTTATTATTATTATAAATGTATATTTCACCATTTCCTTTTTTAAAATTTTAAAGGCATTTAAGGCCATTTAGACCCCATCTCTATTTGTTTCAAATGATTGGTCGCCAATTCAATTGAAATAAACTTATCACGCTTAGTACGGGAAGCGAACCCGGGGCGCTAGGCACGAGAAGCTAATGTATGAAAAATTTTCTATAATAATATAACATAGTGTATCTAATTAAATGTTATTAACACTTTCTCAAAATTTAAAAAAATCAGTTAATTAATTTAAAATATATTATAATAATAAAAAAAAATTTAATAAGAAACTGCATTTCCGATTAAGAAAAAGGGAAGTGGTTTCCTTCATTTTTAAAAACGATAAAGGAATTCAGAAAAAAGAAAAAAAATGCATTTGTAATAAGTATGTTATTATGTTCAGAAAAGTATATCCAGATTCACTTTCAAAATATTTAAAAAAAAAGGAAATTTAATTGAACTTTTAATGAGGCAATTAAAACTCAAGGTAATATGGATCCTAATATGCATTAGTGTGTCAAGCGCCAAAAAAAATTAAAAATTGAGTTATGCACGGAATATTGTTTCAAATGCTATAATTAATAGTATTTTTTATGAAAATATGTCCTAAAAAAATTTATATTTAATGTTACTTGCACAATTGACAAAAAAATTATATATAATCCAATGAAAAACAAAAAAACTTTAATGTTAATTTTCTCAAATCTCGGTAGCTGACGCTTGACACACTAATGCGTAACAGGGTCCATATATTTCAGAAGTAATACAAATATTTGCGAACAAGGGAGGGGAGCCTTTCGGGGGGGCGGCCCTTTTCAGTAAAGGCGCTTCTGTCTGTTTGCCGTAATCATCAATTTTAAGTTTAATTTTTAAAATTTTACGTTAAAAATCAATTTTTTTGATACAAAATATTATTTTATAAATTTTTTTAAAATTTAGGGTTATTTTTCTTTCCTTTTTCCTCCCTTCCCCTCCTCTTTATCTCTTAGCAATGCCACTAATTTTTCTAATTCGTCAAAATGAATTTCCCTCTCATCTAATATTACTAACCATGCCATCACAATATTTTTACCTTATGCTTAATTTATACATTTACTCTTATTTCGTTCCATTCTGATTATCTCATTCATTCTTTATTTCTTATTTTAATATTAAAAAATGTGGTGTGACTGGTGTTTAGCACAAAATTCCTTACCTTCGCGATTATCGAAAGGTGTGTTCTGTGCTTGTCACACAAGATTTTTCGTGTCGAAATACATTTAGTTTCCGACAGTAGGGAAATTCGAATTTAAAGATGTAAATTTTTTTTTTTATATAAAAAACATTGACACTTTTTTCATTCACACTCACACCAACACTACATTCGACTAAGTCTGTTCGGCAACTTAGGCCATTTAAGACTTTGACGATAACCGTTGTAATATATATATATATTTATTGGGGGGTTCAGGCATTTCTATTTAAGCCACCTGGTATCCAAATGTAAAATTTATAAGTATGGGAAAATATTTATATTTTGTTACCATGGCAACCATTTCTCCTATCTTTTCTATGAAGTACAAGAGTAAAGTGGTCTTCAGAAGATTTCAATGACAAAATGAGAATATACATTTTAAAGAGAATCTAAAAAATAATTGATTTTTGAATTAAAAAAAAAAATCGTTTCAGCGAATTTAAAGAAAATCGAAAAAAACTGAAAAAGTTCATCAGTAAAGTACTAGTACTCTTTGACTAAATTTGTTCAAAAGCTTTATTTCACGTCTTATGGGGGGTGCCTAACTTAAATATAAAATTTCAACCTCCTAGCTCTTTTCGTTCTTGAGATATTCTGTTCACAGACAGACAGATCATGTCGCGAAAACTACTTTTTTGGATTCAGGGACCCTCAAAACGTGTATATCCATCAAAATCTCGACATCGAATTTTTGACATGAAACCAATACTTTCTCTATATATTAACATATATATAGAGATAAGAGAAAGTAAAAAGTTGAAAGAATGGAAATAAAAATCAATAATTTTAATAAACAAAAGTGCAATTGTTTCAGGTAGCTAATTGGGTAAATCTCAGTTGCCACACATTCCTTCCGAATAAATTTTTTTTATTTTTCATAACATCCTCTTCAAATATATACTTTGTGTTCGTAACATAATTATACCATCTTATTTCTATAGCTGATAAAAAAATTGAATTCCGTCATTAAAACAAATCCTCTAGTTTTTATTTGAATAAATGGACAGTTCCTTAATTGCCTGACCATCTCTCTGATGACCACATCTGATGCTGGTCAGTCAGCATCGATTACAATAACAAACATTGAGTCAGCAAATAACTAACCAGAAATATTTTTAATCACTTCCTAGAGATGAAAAGCAAATAATAAACACACTATTTAATAATATATGTAAATAAATAAATATTTCTGTTTTCATTCCTTGACCTTAAACTAAAATGACTATAAAAATTAAAAACCCAACATCTTGCTTAAATAAGAAAATTTTTTATAGGAAATTTTACTATTCAAATAAATAAATTTGATTAGGTCTCACCCTTTTTCATTTCAGACATTTAAATGTCAAATTTATAAAAAAAATAAATAAAAATTTCACAATCGGTTAGTGATAAGTTGATAAAAGTTTTTCCATTCAATTAGACATATACATGAATTAGACGGCCTTGGATGGAATATTTGGTTTATTTTAGAAATTTTTACCGACCTTCTTTCATAATAGACACAACAACGATGGGCGTGTATGCTTACAAGAAACAATGAATGCCTTTATTGATTTATAACATATTTTTATTTAAAAATCTGGTGTGATAAGCACAGGACTCGATGTACCATCGAGAGAAAAGATATTAGACAACCCCCTCACGTCTACCTAAATCTAGAGCCTTTTGAGGTATGTATACAGGGCCGTAACTAGGCAGATGCACGGTGCACCTGTTGCATCTGCCTAGTTACGGCCCTGTATACATACCTCAAAAGGCTCTAGATTCAGGTAGAAGTGAGGGGTTTGTCCAATATCTTTTCTTTTGATGGTACATCTAATGGCATATGCAAATTTAATCATTTATTTTTGTTTGAACCGAAATTGCATCTATCTAAGCAACATTAACAGTTTATCGTCCTGAAGATGGGACCGATGTGATTCCGAAACGTCGATAATAATTAAATAAAGTTTTTTTTTACTAGAGTGAGGTGGATAGCTGAGTAGATCTTGTAGTAAGGAAGAAAGAAAAGAGCGATTGCAGCTAAGTTTATTTCGATTATTTATCGCTTCAAGCCGACGTTTCGGTCAGATATACGACCATCATCAGGGCTGAAGCGTGTCAACGTCGGCTTGAAGCAATAAATAAACGAAATAAACTTAGCTGCAATCGCTCTTTTCTTTCTTCCTTACTACAAGTTTTTTTTTTATTACTTACTGCCTGCCTACATCTACCTGAACCTAAAATAAGAGCCGCTTTTGAGCATTATTTCTATCAAAATTTTACTTTTACAATATCTCTAAAACTAGACCCGATCGAGCAAAAGTGATAGTATTTTTTTGGAATCAGGGTTACCTATATTCTCAGGAATCTCTAAATATCCCGGCACCAAAAACATTGTTGACCTGGTGTTATTATTTCAAAAATTTATTAAAAATTATCATTTATCTCAAGCTACTATTAGAACAGACCACATCATTCATACATTTCTGTTTACATAAATGATACGAAATATTTTTTGAAAAATTGAAGGTTAGCTTTTAATGTTTAATATACTTTTAATTTTAACTTTGCCCATCAACCATAGGTTGGGCAGGTAAAGTTAATGTAATCGTAAAAAAAATCGGAATTTTTTCTGAAGCTGCCAAAATGCGTTTTGAGGTTCTCTGAACCCAATTAAGTAGTTTTTGGAGTGATGTCTGTGTATTTATATCTATGGTAATTTTTTCGTCAACGAAAACTCAAAAACTATTTGTTCAATTGTTTTGAAATTTTGCAAACTATGGGTAGAGGCCAAGAATTAAAAAGCTTTTGGTAAACATCGGACCATTAGGGGATGCTCTAAGGCAGCGTTTTCCAAACTGTGAGGCGCGCCTCCCTAGAGAGGCGCGGACTAGTCTAAGGGGAGGCGCGAATATTGGCCACCAAGATCAATTTTCCAAATGATTGCTAGTTTTATAAATAATATAATAAAATAATTTAGAAGATTCTGGAACTGAGTTTTTAATTAAAATAATAAATATGAATAAATAAAAAAAATATTTTTATATAAATTTATATTTTTTAGTATTAAAAATTTTTGTTTTTGTATTATTTTATTAAATGTGTGGGGGAGGGGGCGTCATACGATTAAATATTTTTAAGGGAGGCGTTATAACATAAACCACTGGCCTAAAGTAAGACTCATTCTAGAAAATTATACTATGTATAAAACCCAAAGGCGGATCCAGGGAAGTTTTTCAGGGTTTTAATTTTTTTCTGACTAGACGCGAAGCTCGCCGAAGGCGATAGCATTGTTAATTATTTTATTTATTAGGATTTGATAAGGGGTTGAAAAATTGAAAAAAATATTTTTTAAATTTATTTTAGCTAAATCGAAGCCAAATAAATAGGAAACATTCAAAAAATAGCGTTGATTATTATTTTTATTAGGGGGAGTGAAGGGTTGATTATTTAAGAAAGGCCTTGGAATATTCCAAATCACTTGTTGACATTCTTTTCCAGTTTTAAATATAGTTAGATTAGAGCAAAAGGTATTTTTTTACTTTTAATAAAAAGGGAATTGTTATTTTCATCTGTTTTATTCCTATACAAACAGAGAGAGACAAGTCTATCTCTCGTTCAGTCGAGCGCGTGGCCGAGATGCAGGCGCTGCTCTTTTTTTGTGTTTAAAGTGAATCAAAGTGAATAATTAATATAGTGTAATTCACCCTGACCTCACCGTCAACCAGCACACCCTCTTGAGTGTCTTATTTAAGGTAATTATTATGCATTTTATCGTTGAAAAAAAAAATGATAGAAACAAATAATTTGACTGAGAAAAACGATTCTTTTGAATATGAAAATAAAATAAAAATTAAAATAATTATTTATAAATCTATTCAAATTATTTTGAGAGTAATTTCGCGGTGAAGGCTCGCATTTTCTTAAAGGGGGGGGGAGGTATGAAGGCATTAAACATGGGGGTTAATGTCCCATCCCCTAAAATGCACAAAGATATTAATGTTTTTTTAATACTTTTACTAAAAATAAGTGCATTCCGTTTGAGTTAAAATTTATATTCAATATTTAGCAAATAGCATAGTGGGGTAGAAACATTTTAATGTCATTCTAAAATTTCTTATTACTGGGGCGGAATTAATTTTTGAGAATTTCGAAACTCTCTTAAACAGATAATAATAACATTGGGTAACTTAGGAACCTATCGAATCCCTTGCAGAATTTTGTAAGGATTTTTTTCATTAGGTAGAAAAGTAAGATATGATTAGTCCACTTAGAATTTTACTGGGGTGAGTTACCGCATCTTTTTGTATTTAGAACTAATCTCAATTAGGATTTGAATTTTTACTTTCTCTTACCTATATGTATAAGTTAATATCCATAGAGAGAAGTATTGGATTCATGTCAAAAATTCGATGTCTAGACTTTGATGGATATATACATTTTGAGGTCCCCTGAATCCAAAAAAATGGTTTTTGAGACATGGTCTGTCTGTTTGGGTTCAATTTAAAGCATGAAGGAATTGAGCTGAGAGGTTGAAATTTGATATTTAAGTTAGGCACCCCCAGGGCGTGAAAATAAGATTTGAGAAAAATATTTTTCTTCAGGAATGGAAGTTAGAAAAAACGAAACCAGAATTTTTTCTTTAAAAATATATTTTAACAGCTAACGTTTCGGCTTTGGTCAAAGCCATCCTCGGAGCTGTTAGTGGTCATCCGAGGATGGCTTTTACCAAGGTCGAAACGTAAGCTGTTAAAATATATTTTTAAAGAAAAAATTCTGGTTGCGTTTTCTTCTAACTTTCATTCCTGATACAAATTCCACCACCTCCTTATACCAGCGTTTTCCAAACTGTGAGGCGCGGACTAGTCTAAGGGGGAGGAGCGAATATTGGCCACCAGGACCAATTTTCCAAATGATTGCTAGTTTTCATATAAATAAGAATAAATAAATAAAAATATTTTTATATAAATTTATATTTTTTAGCATTAAAAATTTTTGTTTTTGTATTATTTTATAAAATGGGAGGGGGGGCGTCATAAGAATAAATATTTTTAAGGGAGGCGTGGTAACATAAAGTTTGGAAACCACTGCTCTAGGGGGTACCAATATTTTTTTCTTACATAACCTATAATTTTTTTTTTATATATTCAGAAACTAGGCTTTCTCCCGAGTAAAATGATATATAATATGTAAAACATCAGACCATTAGGGGGGGGCAATATTTTTTTTTTTGAATAGTTTGGTGGGCAAAGTTGTCCGACCCTTTATTTTTTTAATGCTCAATTACCTACATCTCTCACATCTCAACACCGGAAAAAAAGATGATATAATTTTTTTTTTTTTTTTTACATGCTTAATTACTTTTCAATGAGACGTTTCGAAAGCAAATTTTCCAAAAGATTAATATGCCATATCTTAATTTGCAAGACTCTCTCTTTTTTTTTAAATTCCAATCAGATAATAAAATTTTATTATTTAATTAACATTTTATACCAACAGTCTCTTGATGAGCATCTTTCATTTTTTTTTTTTTTTTGTTTTGTTTAGATTTTAATAACAGAAAAACATTTATAATTCATTTAAATAAATAATACTTTCAGTCTTTGATTCAAAATTTTATTGATGGTAAAAATATTTTCCTTTTTCTTGAAGCTGAAGTAATTAAATGCCTTCACGTTATCTGTGTCTCTGGTTCTTATCCCAAACTGAATGTTAAAAGCATTACTTATAAGGACAATGTTTTTTTTTTTTTTTTTCATTTATTTGCCCTTTAGCCGTAGGCCATCTGGCTAAGGACAATGTTATGCGTAAAGGAACCAAGCGGCATTATGATCGAAATTGAGATAAGGCCGCCATCTTGTAGGAAAAAAGAAGATCCACCTTTTTATTTAAATTACAACATTATTACTCTGTGCACTTTTTTGTATAAAACAAGAAAAAAAGTCATTGTTTTTTTTTTACACTTGCGCAAATGAAATGGCCCTTATCTCACTTTTAGGCGCTTGGTTCCTTCAAGCATGACATTGTCTATATAATAATATAAGCACTAACGATTCACATTCGGTGTATGTCCGATGTATATCATTTGTGACAATTCTCTCGGCTGATTGGCCAGAGAGGGAAATTTAAAACTTTAAAATTTCTAAACAGTGAGGAATAATATAAATTTGATGCATTTTATTTATATTTTATTTGGTACTAAACTCAGAAAGGATTAGAGATCGGGGAGATTGGGAGTCCAGGCATTCCTATTTAAGCCATTTAGATACCAAATGGCTTAAATAAGACCCAAATATATATATTATTCAAATAACGGTTATCGTTTAAAGTCTTATATGGCCTAAGTTGCCGAAAAGACTGTGTGTATGTGAGTGTGAATGAGAAAAAAGTGTGAGTGTTAAAAAAAAAAAAAAAAAACAGAAAGGGTTAAAATAATTTTTGTCCTCTATCTCTTCAATAATTGTCAGATCTGACACCTTGTGATTTCTCTGAAGGATAACTTTCATTGGAATAATACTGAGGTGGGTTCCCGTTTCCCTCCTCAGGAGGAGGCATCTCAAATAGAGTTGGATAATTTTTTGCCATGAGGTGAATTTGAACTCGGGATTATAAGCTTAACTGCTTCATCCCCTCGGCTAATCGCCTCCTCTTTTTCTTCTAATAAGGATCTCCTTTTAAAATAAGACTAAGTTGTACTATATTCGAAATATTCCTGTTTATTGGCAAGCAATTGATCTAAATAAGGACCGAGAGCACTTGAGCTTTTAAAATTTCACTCGCTACTCACAACCTCATTTGATTTAGGTACTTTAAAATAAAAATGATGAAATTTCATGTTTCTTCTCTCACTAATATATATATACTTAGAAAGCATTGCCTCTTTTTTAAGAAATAAATATATTTTATGTAAATGATTTTATCAATTGAATTATTAAACGAACTAAGATTTAAAGAACATGAAAGTGTGCTCTAGTGCCCTTTCTTCCCACATCACTCAACTCTTAATGGATTTGCTCTTATTTCTCCACGTTATATAAGAGTTCAGCAATAAAAATAACAACAGGTTTAAAACACCTGATTATCAGTTAATTAAAAAATTTGATCTGAATATTAAACAACAATAAAAAGACCCTCGGAATTTTAAACAACTTAAAGATTTTATTTCACTATATTAGTACGAAATCTATTTACAATTTTGACGTTATTTTTTAAGGGAATTTCATCATTAAAAATTATATAAATTTTCACATTAAACAGATCAAATTTTTTTCTAACCTCTATTTGTCTAAAATTTAATCTATCTTACGAAAATTTATTTTCGATTTCGTTTTCTCTCAGATTCCAAAATAAATAAATTCTTACTTAAACATCTGATGTGTGCAACACATGACTTCCTTGTACGATTATTAAACTACAGTTTGTAATGATATAGACCTATACACCTGCTTTAATAAATTTCAAATAATTTGAACTATATTTTATCAAATATCTTTATTAGATATTTCGAAAAACTAAATTTATTTCACATAACTAATTTTTTACTTGGCTAAAAGTATCCGGGGGGAGGGGAGTTTTTTTTTATAAAATATTCTTACTAGGTATCTCAAATATGGCCAAAATTAATTAATTTTTAAATTTTTCAACTTCCTACAATAATTTAACAAGACATGTGAGTGTTCTTTATTGATGAGGCCAAACATCCCATGGCCCCCGGGAATCGAACCCAGGATCTCCGCCTTTCCGGGGCATAGGCGTGCTATCCATTGCACCAGGCCACCTATTCGTTACGAGTTAGTAACTTGCGCGACTAACTGCATATAAGGGGAAGTGAGTTTTATTGGTGCAGGTCGAGGGTCCGGTGGCCTGGTGCAATGGATAGCACGCCTATGCCCCGGAAAGGCGGAGATCCTGGGTTCGATTCCCGGGGGCCATGGGATGTTTGGCCTCATCAATAAAGAACACTCACATGTCTTGTTAAATATATCTATGACTCAGTTAAAGTCCGAATCGAGGTATTTTGAATACTATTATCTTTTTCAAATAATAGATCTCGAAAAATATTTAGCTTCCTACAATAAGCCATTTTTTAAGTTTTGCGAGATACATACTCAGTGCATATTCCTGGTATACAGTACGTTTTAACGCCATTAAGTCAGGCATCCCATGTCGTATCCCACATATGATTCAGGCACACTAATGCCCAATGTCTACCTCATGTAGATAAGGCATAGACAAGGCATTAGTGCGCGTGTGTCATTTGGGATGCCTAGCTCAAAGGCGTTAAGGTGCGCGTCTCGGGGTGCTAATTTTGGGAGATTCCAGCGGCCACAATTTTGAAGCTATCGACCTCAAATTTTTTTTAAATTAAAGCTATTTAAAATATCTACTACAACTTATGGAAGCCTTTTTTTTTGATTTTCGAAAAATTAAATTTTTTTTAGATTAATCGCATTAAATAAAAGATATTTTAAAAAAATTTGCTCTATATCTTATAGATAATTAAATTAGTAATCATTGTGTTAAAAAAATAATTAATTTTTTCCCCTTAATTAATTAGCTGGAATATTTAAAATGAAATGGAATAAATCCCTTGTATCCCTATGGGAAAAACTAACGCCATCTCTTGCCGCCTAGAGTAACTCGGTAGTTAATCGTCTTCTAACGGCTTTTCGAGACGCGCACCTTATTAAGTTTTTTGATAGTGCCAATATACGATATATCGTCTATTCGCTGAATGGAACTTACAAACTAGACAAAATGGATTCATGGATGGCCAAAACCGATATTTTCATTGATTGGGACTTTGAAATTTTTTGCGATTATAATAAGCCTACTTCCTTTAATTATTTGAAAGATAAAGGAATACGGTCCGAAAATTAAATAGATTCTTTTGCAGAATAAGCATAAAGTCATTTATTCATCACCCCCCCCCTCCCCTTAACAAAAATTTACTTTCACCTTACACTGAACATTGAAAATCCTACTAAAGAAATTTGTTAAAATAATTCAAATTTTTTTTTATGTCAAACATCAACTTCCCTTTTGGAAATTATTTAGTAGTGACATTAGAATATTATTTTCTTTCCTTTTTTTATACATTTTTTTGTAAAGTGTTAATGAAAAGTTAAACATTAAAGTTTATTTATTTATTTAAAGGCTTCCCAAGTGAAATCTTACGACATGTGATTTAAAAAACGTATACTCCATCAGCTAACAAAAATAACAATTAGCACCATTTCGCAAAAATCGCACGCTATTTAACAATAATTTGTTTCCGCGATTGATATCTCTGAGAAGGCAATTAGACCTATGGATTACTGATTATTTATTTATTTTTTTTTAATCCACTAATTCCGGTCTTGTTTTACAATTTACAATCTGTCATTTCCACACTTTTTAAATATAAAAAAAATTATGATAAGAGCACAATACTTAACTTTCTCTTATCTAATTAAGTATCAAATTTTTTTTACTAGTCTTAGCTTTTCCGAGAGTCACTGAAATAATTAACAATTTCTAAAAATGTAACTTATTTATTTTTTTTCGATTTTCATATTAGGAGTCACGTCTAGAAATACAGTACAGTCGTCACTACAAGTGCCTAAAGTGCTCAAGAGAGGAGCCTTGAGTTTAGTCAACCAAACCAGTTAATAAATTATATTTTTTTGAAAAGGAAAAGCTACTTTTAAGAGAACACTTCCAATGACTAAGCATTTTGATTGCTTAAGCTCAAGGTTCTACTCTCGAGCACATCAGGCACTTGTGGCGACTACTGTATACTATTTAAAAATTTTTCTAAAAACCGACTTAACATTTTCTACATGGGATTCATAGTTTTTATATTATTATTGTTATCCGAAGTGCTTTGTTCAAACACGACCCATTCGGCTTCTGGTCGTAGACATCTCTCGGTCGGCCTCCCGTGAAGTTACATCATTTTCTAACTCTTCCTCCTCCTAATGAACTAATCCCTATTTCTAGTTCATTTCATCCAACCTCTTCTATGCCAGAGAGCAAGTCCTAGTTTGATGAGAGACGGTGGGGTATTTTTTTTTAAAGATGAAAATCTTTATGGAAAATTTAGTGTTACTATTTTTTTAACAATGAAATAATTACATGGAGAAACGCATCGGGGACCTTTAACTTTGACTCTCACTATACTTTTTTTTTTTGTAAGTGTCTCCATACATGTGTAATCAAATTCTGATTATCTTCTGAATCATTAAAAAAGTATTTAACAATTTCTTTAG